>JARYZH020000618.1:0-108453 GCA_030021035.2 Notholithocarpus densiflorus
ATGGTGTTAGTTCTTTGAAAGAGGTCCACCATTGACTTTATTTTTTTTATTATACACTAATCATAATAAATTATATTAAATAAATGCTTAATCTACTACAAATTTTATTACAAAAATCTTTGTTTGAGACCCTTTAAATAGCTAAATCCATGCTTTAGAGTTTAGAAACCTCCTAACGGAGCTTTTTTGACAGAAATTAACGGAAGATTTAAATTGAATAAATTTGAAAGTTGGAAGAGTACTTAATAGAAGAAAAATAAAATTAGGGGACTAAAGGTTTTAATGTGTGGGATGGTGTTAGTTTTATGAAAGTGGTCCACCACTAACTTTATTTTTTATTATAAACTAATCATACTAAATTATTTTAAAGAAATGCTTAACCTACTACAAAATTTATTAAAAAAAAAACTCCCTTACCGATCCTTTAAACAGCCAAATCCATGCTTTAGAGTTTAAAAGCTTCCTAACGGAGCTTGTTTACGGAGATTAAAGAAAGGCCTGAATTCAATAAATTTAAAAATTAGAAAACTTAATTAAAGAAAAATGAAATTAGAAGACTAGATTAAATTTTAGAAAATATTAAAATTTGTAATATCCTTAATATTAATTATTATTTCAATTCAATTGAAAATTTAACATTATATTGTTTTTCAAGTCCACTTCTCATTACCTTTGACCAACACATCCAGCACGCAAATGTCCAACACCTACGTCGTATTTTCCGCATGGATCGAAAGCCCATCATGGGTTGGCTATAATATATTCGGAAGTTAACACGTATTTTGGGGTGATTTATTTGAAGTGTACAAGAATGGTTAAGTTGTGGATAGGCACACTCTTTTTCTCTAATTTTTTTTTTATCAAATGCTTTTTGGAATTTTTTTTAAATTTTTATTTATTAAGAGAATGATGGAATGCGTGGATTAGACATAATAATGCTTAGTGGATTTTGGTTCATAATATTTCTCTTTCTTTATAAATATTGTGTTTTTGTTTCACAATAAGAAATCTGTACTATTGCGGTGGATTTTTTGCGGCGGGTGCAAAAAATGCCACTATATGTCGCATATTGTGGCGTTTTTTCGGACTGCCGCTGTAAATGGCGTCTATTACGGCGTTTTATTGGACCGCCACAGTAGCTGTAGTCTTTTGCGGCATCTTACAGCGGTGGGACATAGAACCGCCGCAATATATATGTTTTAGCGGCGGTAACTTAGATATAGCGGTGCTCCAAAAACCCTCCGCAATAAATATATCATTTTGCGTAGATACTATAGCAGCGGTAGAGAAAACCGCCGCAATATGCAAGTTGTAGCGGCGTTTATATGACCGCCGCAATAGGTACCTATTTTGCAGCGCATCTTCTTAGTTATAGCGGAGGTAGAGACCGCCGCAATAGATCTTCTAATTCCCCGCCTCCCCCCAAATCTTCTCTCTGTTTTTTTTGGCTTTTCATTTTTACGCAGATACATTGTCTCTCTCATTTCACTCCCAAAAACCAAAAACACTATTCATTCACTCTATCTCTCTCTAACTCTTTAGAGACCCAAAATCCCACCCAAACACCCAGCTCAAACACTATTCACTCTATCACTCTATCTCTCTCTCTAGCTCTCTCTCTCTCTCTCTCTTTCTCTCACTCTCCCTCTCAATCTCTAACTCGCAGACCCAAAATCCCACCACCGCTACCACCTTCACAACAACCCCACCACCACCACCACCAAACCGTCGACTCAGTGGCCGCCACCTAGCAACCCCAATCCACCTCATTTCACTCCCAAAAACCAAACACTCTCTCTGTAAGTTGTCTCGAACACTTTCTATGATGTTTCTATTATTTTTTTAAAAAGGGATTTTTTTTTTTTTTTTTAATCTGATGATGAGAAACAAAGTTCAATGTGCGTTGGTTTGTGCTTTATCAGTTTATGGGTATCCCTGTGATGTGTTATGTTTCCATGTGATGTGTTATCCCTGTGATTTTCAAATGTGCGTTGGTTTGTTAATGAAAATTTTACATTAGATTATGGGTATCCCTATGATTAGGGTATTTTACTACTCTTGTTTGATTGTTAATGAATATTTTTTATTTTTGGTTTGAGTTGTTAGATGTGTCCAAATGCATTATTATTGTCTCGGTTTGTGTTTCATTGCTGACAATGTAGTGGAAAAGAAAGGAAAATGGAGCGCTTGAAATTGATTTTTTTTTTTTTGGTCTTGGTTTGTGTTTGGTTGCTAAGAAAACGGTAGAAAGGAAAGGAAAATTAGAGGGAAATTAGCTCGGTTCAGAAGTTTGATTTTGTTCTATGAATTGCACACATACATTTAATTGAAGTTAGAAAATGAAAAGTAATGAAAAAGTGAATTGAAGTTTGCAAAACTTTTTTCTGTTTGGTAATGAAAAAGTGAATGAGAACTCAATAAATGGATAACCTATTCAATATTTCATGACAAGTCTTAATAAAGTTTATAATGACTTGATTATAAACTGACTTAGCACCAAACTTTTTATTGATAATGACTTAGCACCAAGTCAATAAATTTATGACTTTTTAATTCAATGTATTAGATAAATTGAAAGGAATCAGAAGGATAAATGGTGCAACCCTTGTTGTTTGTATGAATATATAACTAGGGATAGAAAGATTTGTTTGGAACCTTAAAGCTAGTACATGTTCTCTTGAGAAAGAAAACAATATATGGGATACTAAGGATGAGAGTGGCAATTCTCCTTTAGTAGATTTAGATGGTGGTACTCCTATAGAATTGCAGTTAGCATACTTGTTTTTATTTTACACTTCGACAGTTGAAATGGCAAGGCGAAAAGCAAATTTACGCATGCATTCCAAGAGTGTAACCGTGGAAGGAGCTTCTACACAACATGTGGATCAAGAAACGAACGAAGAAATGCATGAAGCTTCTACGCAAGGTATGGGCTTACAACTTGATATCAAATTTGCTATTAGTTTGCTTAAAAATTCTATTTTAAAAAATAAAATAAATAAAGGAGCAGCCACCTGTACGATATTGTTTGCTTCTATTAAAAATTCTATTAGTTTGCTTTTATGATATTAATCCTTAGGAAAAAATATATATTCGATTTCATATATATTTACTTACTTTAACGATATTGTCTTTTTAAATTTCAGATGTACAGCCACCTGTACGTGCCACTTGCGGGCCAAACAAGTACTTGGATGTTTGGGATCTTCCCGACGACCAAGTAATTGAGTTGGCACTAAATAGTATGCATCAACCGGTTGATGAAAGGGCGAGGGTTTTCACTGGTTTCTTGGGGACGATTGCACGAAAACCCCACATGTGCCCGATTAGATATCTGAACTGGAAGGACATGCCAGAAGAACTTAAAGAAGAGTGTTTGCGTCTTGTAGAGGTAAACCAGGAACTTATAATACTTGTAATTATGACATTTTGTACTAGGTTATACATAAGCATTTGAGCATAAAAAAAATTTGTAATTTGCTAACTCAACTATTTGATTGTAGTGAAAATACATCGTCCCTACTAATCCTACTGCATATGTGGCTTTGAAGACATTTACCTTACAGAAAATTGGGAAGGCTTGGAGGGATCACAAGTGTAGGTTGAAAACATCTCATTACATACCGCATCCAAGAAACAAAGCACAGGTGAAGAACAACCGACCCAAGATTCGCATACCAGAAGATTGGAACGTTCTTGTTGACCATTGGTATATTGATGATGTAGTGGTATGTTTGTTTTCTCTCTCTCTCTCTCTCTCTCTCTCTCTCTCTCTCTTCATTTTTTTATATTATGGTTATGTGATAATTATCACTACTTATTTCACAAATCTAGTGATATAGATTCATACCTCAAAATTATGCACTGAGAAATGTTATCAGCTAGCCAACAACTAGCTTGAAAGGTATATATAATATTAATTTAGAATTATTGTGAACAGGTATGTTAGATAAACCAAGAGGATCAGTTTAATTACTAGAAGAATAAGTCAAAAGAACAATTCCCTAGCATCCGTATATATGTACCCTATGATTTGTTGATCATTTAGCTAATAATACAAAATTTTAACAAATTTCTTGTGGGAAACTGTGGTACTTTTGCAATATATATATATATATATATATATATCCTGTTGGAACTTGTAAGCTTTAATTGTCTTTTCGTAGATGACAAGCTAAATAATTTGTTTCTTTGGGTTGGTCTATAATCTGTCTCAAGCATCATTGTCCTCTAATGTTTGTTTGTCTTGTAAATGAAGTTATTCCATGTGTAAAATGTTGATATATTTTGTAATTCCATCATTTTGTAGATAGAGTCAGAGAAGAATAGAGACCGATGTTCTAAACAGGAGGACTTACATAGTTCTGGTTCATGTAGCTTTGCCGTGCACGTTGCGAAGAAGGTAATAAGTATTATGACTAATTTTTAAATGATTTGACTTATCTTAAGTTTATGTGGAACCAATATTCATCACTACATAAATATGTTGTTCATATTGCAGGCAAAAGCGATGAACGTCTTGTAGAGCGTGCAGCATTATATTCAATACTGCATACTCGTAAAGATGGATCTGCAGTTAATCCTGTAGTGCAAGCAAAAATGGTGAGTAATCCATTTTATTACATTAAATTTTATTACATGCCTGCTTTTGAGTTTGTATATGGGAGCTTGTGGTGATGTATAGACTTAATGAAATGAAGGTTAACAAAACAATAATTTTTTAAAATTTTATTTTATTATTCCCCAAATCAAGCAAGCAACAAAAAAGTGATAAAGGAAAATGCTAGCAATTTGGAATTGTAACTTTATACATTATTAGTACCTCTCTTCTAATCTCCTTGCATAGGGACATACCATGAAACTCATGTATAATTTTTTGTTTGTGATTTGAAACGGGTCTTATCTTTCATTTCTATGCTCATCAGATCTATTGCCATTTTTGCTTTCAGTATTTGATTTTAAGATTTCTTAGGATTGTTTTCTAATTGATACTTAATATAAATCGAGCTAATTGGTTATGGATCTGGTGCAATTTTGTAACTAATAATTCAATGTTGTAAAAGTTGTTTTATTAATGGTCATGATCTGTCACTTGCATTTCTATTCTATTTCTAAGCAGAAAATTGATGTTGATCTTGTATTTGGGTCAAATCTGATTTGGGTTACCTTTGATCATTATTATATTCCTGCATTGTTGGTTAAGTTAGAACACGTTATTTCACTGTCATGAGCTGTTTATTCTTGAAAGCTCGAAAATGTGTTAAAAACACAAGAGCTGTTTAGATCCCCAAATTAAATATTACGGCTAGATTGCTTTTATTCTAACTTATCTAAGTGCGGAACAAGAGTAAATGAAGCGCAATAAACCGAAAACTACTCTAGTGCATAAGCATGAACAACAAGCATTAAAAGTAAAGCACAAGAGTAAGAGAAGAGAGAATGCAAACACAAGATAACACGCCGATGTGTTATCGAAGAGGAAACCGAAGAACTCGACGAAAAACCTCTCCGCCGCCCTCCAAGCGGTAATCGATCCACTAGACAATCAGTTGGGATATATGGGTTAGCAAAGAGACCCTCCAAGCCTAATCTACCTGATGTACCTAAGCCCTCCAAGCTCCTACTCCAACAAGGCTTCTCGAAACCGTGTCTTGTCTAGCTTTCCGGATCCCACAATACTCTCGATTGCATCCGCCAAGCCTCACTGGTTTCTTTTGGCAATTCCCCAAAGCTTCCCAAGCTCCAAAAACACTCTCTACATTCTAAAAAGGTGTGAGTTGTGTTTAGGTACAAATCTCCTCTCAAGGTATGACAATGGGAGAGGGAAGGAGTAGAGGCTACAAGGATTTCTCACTAAGGATGAGTAGCTCTCTCTCTAAAAGATGGGTGTGTGTGTTGTAGAAAACCTATCTAAGGTTTTTCTCTCTGAATGGCATCCTCTACATTTGTGGGTAATGAGGGTATATATAGTATGGATGAAGGGTAAGAAAGTCACACATAAAAATCCTTCAAGCAGAATGTTTAGTGACTACCTCGCGGGAAGGCCTTACCCGTGAGACACTCGCGAAAACGACATCCTGGTACGACTCTTCAACTTCTAGTCATGTGCTCTTCACATGCCATTTTCGCGAGAACCCTTCTCGCGAACTTCTCGCGAGCTAGTCGCGAAATGCACTGATTTTCAATTAAGCTTGAGTCTTCACCAACTTAATACTAAACCCAATACAATAAAATCCCACAAAATACAAGGAAATAAATTAAAGCAATTACAACACTTTTTGTCATGGAATAAAGCCAACATAAAATATAGTTGTAAATCACAACTTTACAATTCTCTTTGCTTCAGTCAACCTGAAAATCCAGTTTTCAGCTTTAAAATTCTAGTAAATTCTGTGTCTGCAAGGTTTTATTTATTTATTTTTAACCACTTTTAAGCACATTGTCCTCTTTCCTCTCTATTAATCTTGTTATGAAATTGCATCTATGTTTGGTCTGTGATTCCAAACAACCCTTAGGTGGTGAAGCCTAAGCTGTCTTGCATAATTTTGCTATTTGATATTGCAAACAGCATTATAGTAATTGTAGCATTGGTCATTGAATAGTGATACCATCATTATATTGTGTATGTTTTTCAATATAATTTTTGTTGTCTTGAATCAAATGATGTTGCTAATTTCTAATTGTTTTGTTTTGTTCAAACCCAAATATTAGGATAAAATGAAGGAGTTGTTGGCTGAACCTTCGAATCAATTGCAATCATCTGACACAAGTGGTAGTATTGCATGGGCACTGGATGATGTGTTTGCCAAAGTGATGGGTAAGGAGCACAAATGTCGTATTCATGGGATAGGATTTGGTCCAAGCCCAAGTGGCCAAAGTAGCAAGAGTGCTCTCATGGACCTTCAAGTACGATCAAGTGAAGAAAGGGACGACGAAGTTGCACAACTGAAGGCTTCCTTGGCTGAGATATGCAAGAGAAATTGTCCTTTTTTGAAGAAATGAAGGAAAGACTTAGCCAATTTTAAGAGATGGAGCAAAGAATGGCTCGCATGCTTCAACAAATGCAACAAATAACTTCACAATGCAGTTAGGTTGGCAATAATGTTTGTTTAATTCCTTTGATCATGCTATTTCCTTGCTGGGTTTGTCTTATAATTTGCTATGATGGTTGGCATTAATGTTTGTCTGCTGAGTTCCTTGCTGATAATTTGTTGTGATGGTTGGCACTAACTAGCAAATTATCCTTCAAATAAGTTGGATGAAATGTATGCCTCATAGACAAAATTGTTCCCACATAAATATATATCAATAAGTTGTATGTGTATTGGTTGTCATACTTAGTAGAAAAGCTTATGTTAATATACTTAGTAGAAAAGCTTATTGGTTTTTAGGTTGCTTTTCCCTCTGCAATTGTGAATATTAGCACCCTAGATCATGGCTTCAGCTTATGCAAATGATACTCTGACCTAGGTTACAAAAATTGACTTCTTTTGGGCTGACTACTCTGTCCATTATGTTCCTATTATCCTAAATGGTTCTTACATGCTTATCCTTGAAGAAATGTGTAAAATGAAAAGGGAAAAGTAAGGGGAGAGATAAGTTCCTAACCGATTTCTGCCTAAACTAAAAACAACTCATTTTGATGTGAGTTCTCCACAACCATGGTTTCACTTATCAGTTCATGTAGAAGACCTAAATATCACATTATTTATGATATCCTTGGATTTACAAAGTTTATACTTTATGGAATGAAAGCTGTTTGGTACTTTGAATTTGCAGTATATTTCCTTCTTCCTTCCTCATGTACTTTTCCTGTTATGTTTTGATAGAAAATCTATATACTTTTGTAAGCAATATGTCTATGTTTCTAGATATTGTCATAGTTAATGAATAGGTGGGCACACCAATCTATATACTTCAGTAAGCAATATATCTACGTTTCTGTCAAGTGAGTAGCAGTGGATGATTTTATTTTAAAAATTATTAGTCATGGTTGTGACTAATTATGCAAGTGGTCTGTCTCATTATGCAACCTTTAATAGATTTATGTGACGTGTCTGATGTAGTACCTCTCCTGTTTAGTATGTTATTCCATCAACTATGTATGTTTAGTTTAATATGTACATCTATGTTTTCTTTCATATTTTTGACTAAGGATGCATTTTCATTGGAGTTCTAAATGATAATGTACAAGGGGCCTAAATGAAGAACTAATCTGACAATGACTGAACTGAGAGTGAAATTCATCAGTTGGTCCATATAAGAAAACCAAAAGGGATGACACAATGGGGCCTCACTTTCTTGAAATAAGCACATCACACTTCACTGTCTTCACTAATTAACACTTAAAACCACAGTATCCATCAAATCATATTTGTTGTTGCTCTCCAATTCCCCATTTTGGTTAGCTTAATTGCATCCCATTGTGATTGTGATTTCAATCATATATTGTCACCTCAAGTTAACTTAATTGATAAAATTTTATAGTGTGGTTCAATCAGGCACTATTTCATTAACTTAAGTTCTTCAAGGACAAAAGAAAAATTTGAGCATGGTCCTTAATGCTAATGTTTGTTGGCTGTCAATTATAGAGTCAGGCTTTGTTAAATTCGAATCACGATTAGAAAATTAGACTTTGTTGCAAGTAATGCATTATAAAAATGTCAAACTGTGATGTATATAGTGCACTTCTTTTGGCATGATCAGTTTCCTTCCCTGCTTTTTGTATTTGACTAATCATATGATGACAGACTAGCTCCAGTGACAGAGATTCTTAACATTCTAGAAGCTGATCATGAGGTCTCTTCAAAAGGCACTTCCATTGGTACTGCAAAATTTGGACTAGAATTGAAGACTCTCACATTGATCATGTTTTCCAACCTATATCCTCTATCCAACACTGGTTTCATCAATCTTGGAAGAGCACAGTTTTTGTGTGATCTGATCAAAGGAGCTTAAATTGACATTTGTGCTCACATATTTCAGACCATGGGGAAAATGGCAGGACGATCAGCTGCATGAATGTGTCTTCCCTTCTGCAGTCTTGTCATGAAGATCATGGTTCTTAAGGGTGTTTGTCCACCAAAAGAAGGAACTATCTTGCTTCGTCAACGACCAATATCAATAATGTCACTTCAAATGAGCAATAGTCACTCCTCTGCTGAAAGGGCAAAGCAAAGTCCCTCCAAAACTCCAAAGAGCAACTCCTCCCAACATGCCACTCCTTCCAGACTCCGATCAGCTACTCCCACTATCCCCGAGCATCCCGAGACTGCATTTCCTCACACTTTTGAGCCATAGTCTACTAGCACTTAGCCGGGACAATCTAGTTCTCATTCCGATAGGTTGACAACCTTGGTTGAGGGTTTGCAAAAGCGTATTTCTGGTCTTGCTAATGTAATATACTCTACCAACAACTAGGTTCAGATTCTTCTAACCACCATTGAGATACAGTTGGATGAGATTCAACTTAAGCTAAATGAAAGCCTTTAGCTATTCGTGCCAAAAAGGGAGAAAGCAACTCATTGTATATCTTTGACTATAGCATATAGTAAGGGGGAGAGCATCACATGAAAGGAGGTGTGCATATTGAAAGGGGGAGATCTGTGGGCTCAAAAGGAGGAAGCTGACCTACAGCCACACACTCTTTTGGATAGTCTAACCATTGTTTGGCTAGTCTAGTTTACTTTAAGTTTTTATAGCTTTTAGATGTTTACAATGCTTTCGTTTAAAGCTTTCAAGTACTTTATTTTAAAACTTAGTTTTCTTTAGTACTGTTTTGTATCTTGGTTTTTATAGCCGTTTTGATGCTTATTGCTTCCTAATGCTCCTAACTTTAGTTTCTTTAATGCATCATGTGTTTGTTGGACATGTAATTGATTTTAGCATTGCTCTTAATTACATTGCGTGTCCGGATGATCATTTACTTGATAAATGGTCATTTTAGTCATTTCCTAATAACTGTTCATGTTTGATCAAGATATGCTTCATGTTATTCTTTTCAACTGGTACCTTGATCATTTTTTTACTTATTCCTCATTCGTGCCTTGTGTTCTACTTGTCTTGAGCTTAATGAAGTTTTGTTGTTATGTGCAAGTGTTTCAAGATACAGGTGTATATGGTGCAAGTGCTTCACAGCTTCTAGAATTAGGTGTGAGTGAGTTTTGCCTATGTTCCCAAACTCACATTCAAGTCTAGAGTTTGTTTAGGGGTTTTGTCATGGAATAGCCAAAGGAGGAGATTGTAAAGTTGTGATTTCCAACTATATTGTGTTGGCTTTAATTTTGTGCCAAATTTGATTGTAATTTCTTCAATCATTTTCCCTGTATGTTTATGAGATTAATTGTAAGGGATGAGTGTGAGAGATCGGTGAAGAATCAAGCTTTAAAAGTTGAACAAGTGGATTTCGCGATTGTCTCGCGAGAAGCTTACCCGCAAAAAGAGCCATGTGTAAAGCACATGACTAGAAGATGAAGAGTTGTGCCAGGCTGGATTTTTCGTGACTGTCTCGTGCGTAAGGCCAACCCGCGAAGGACCTGCGAAACTCTTTGTTTGGCAAAAAATTGTGTTTTGCTTTACCAAGTCTTTACCCACACTATATATACCCTCATTACCCACAAATTGTAAGGAATTATTTTTCAAAGAGAAAAACTTAGAAAATACACTTGAGAGTTAGAGATTGTTAAACCCACAATCATCTACACATTTCCTTGTGGTTTTCCTCAACTCCTACCTCTCCATCTCTATATCTTTGAGAGGTTGCTAGCCCAAACACTTACCACACCCATTTTGAGTGTAAAGTGAGATTTTGGTGCTACTAGGAAGCATTGGAAGGAGCCATTCATTGGCGGATGCAATCAGGCTGAATTGCGGGATCTGAAATGCTAGAGAAGATAAGACTCCAAGAAGTCAGTTGGTAGAAGGAGCTTGGAGGGCTCAAGTACATGGAGTAGACTAGGCTTGGAGGGTCTTTTGTTATTCATGTGCTCCAACTTTATTCTCTAGTGGATAAATTTCAACTTGGAGGGTCGCGGAGAGGTTTTTCGCCGAGTTTTTCAGTTTCCTCTTCTATAACACATCCCGGTGTTATCTTGTGTTTGCATCTCTCTTCCTTACTCTTTAAGCTTTCATTTTATTGTTGGTAATGGATGAATATGGCTTAGGGTAGTGTTAACGGCTCTTTGCACTTATTTACTCTTGTTCCGCACTTGGTATAAGTTAGAGTAAAAGTTATATAGTCGTAATTTTTATTTGGGGGTCTGAACAAGCTCTTGTGTTTTAGCACAAATCCGAGCTTTCAAATTGAATTTGCCTAGTCCAATAGAATCTTGTAAAAAAAATTATCAAGAACATGTACAATTGATTCATTAATTATAAAACAACCAGTAGGGAGGTTTAAGCCTATTGACCCTAATAGTTCACAAACCGGGACACTATTGTGTAAGGTTGTAAGCTTAGCCAAAGGAAAAAATGGATTCCGGACGTTGTTTGAGTTTCCAAACCCAACTCCCATCCAAGATAGTGAGATTCAAAAGCTTGTTATGCACCTCCCTTCGTTGCTAGTTGGTTAGTGCAAAAGTTTGTTTCCCAATATATACATACCTTATCTATACTCTCTAGGCAGGCTTCATGTAGCTAGAAGCAACTACATATGCTCATGGTTAGTTCATCATATATGTAAGTATTGATAGACAAAAAGAGAATGCATCTCGAGGTTAATGTCCCTATATCCTTTTTCCCATATAGGCACTAATAGCCGAGTCTTTTTTTTTTTTTTTCTCTCTCTCTCTCTCTCTTTCTTCCCCTTAGATTATTTCCAATTTCGGGAACCCTCACTGGATTTACTCTTGGGTTGCTCACCAAATCTAGGGGTTTCTTTTTGTTTTCAATCTTACTAAATTTTAGAAAACTTCTGAATTTCGTAGCAAGCAATGTCATATCCTCAACATCCAAAGATTCCTCATCAAAGGACTCACTGCCCTCTTCTTGGACTATTTCCAATACTTAGATCTTCTTAGGTTGAGGCAATATTAATTCCTAGGTTTGGAGGAAACTTAGTAGTTCTTCTAATATTCCTACTCTTCTCAATCGTTGTGACTCTAGGAAGGAAACTGAAAGTTTGTTTAGACCCCTTTAACATATTGTTTAACCTAATTTATTAACCAAGTGATTACTTAGATTAATTTTCAGATCTAGGTTAAACACATATGAATCATATCATGTAAAGATGTGGAAAAGTAAATAACACCACGATATGATTACCTAGGAAAACCAATGAAACTAACCGTTTCAAGGTAAAAACCTGGAGAGGATTTGAACTAGCTATTCTCAAGGTAAACCAAATCCACTATAAGAGAATTGAAGTTTTTACAATCAGATTTAACCCTAAATCTATTGCTACCTCATGTATTAACTTGCTGACACGACCACGTGCAAGCTTCGAATCCACGGACTCCTTCTCTTCTTGGATTTACAGTAACACAAGCCGCCTTGCTTGTGACTTTGAGGCTCCAATCAAGGGTTTTAGATCACCTTTACTTGTGCAGCAACTAGTTCTACCAATCCTTGATTGTAGTTTTAACTCCGGTAGATTCTTGTGTAGTTAGAAGGTACAAAACCTCTCAAATCTCACAAAGAGTAACACACAAGTCTTCTTCAGCACCTCCAAAACGTGACTAGGGTTTCCCTTTTATATGTGAAGAAGTTTAAGTGAGACCCTAAACGTTTTCACGGGCTTGGGCCTGTTTAAAAATTCTGCAGAAAAACTATGCCTGCAATTCTCGATCGGTCGAGTCTAATTCTCGATTGGTCAAGAAAGGCAGAACCTCACTTTTCTTTTCTGCACATAGCTGGTCTTGAAAACTTGAAAACACCCTTATTTAAGCATTTCCTAAACACCTAGACTAGACATGTTTTGATCTCAGTTTTCCAACACAATACAATAATGATTCTAAATAATTCATTCTTAAATTTTTTGAACCTAACAATCTCTCCCTTTGGTAATCCATGACAAAACACACATACAATATGTAATGCTTAAATCAATTACCAGCTCAAATACAAATTGTTGCCCTAATACAAATCTTACACAACTACTAACTATTAGTTGCTAGAATAGACAGCAACTATAGAAAGACTTAACCTGTAAACTCCTGAAACACTGAAAACAACCCATAAACGCATGTGTGGAAAATATTGTTAACATACTAAAACAAAATTTAAACTTTGAATTCACAAAACACATAAATAGATAGTGAACACATCAAAATGAATAACCTCATAATCATCAACTATCATAATCAATAATACATCAATGTTTGTGAATCAAAGACAAAATAGACAAATAAACACAAGACATAATATCCAAATACATCAAAAACTGAAATGAAAACTCCCCCTAAACAAAAAAAAAAAAAAAAAAAAAAAAAAAAAATTACTCCCCTTTTGTACAAAAAGTCCTAAATCTACTCCTTATTTTTGTTATGTATTGCCAAAGGAAAAATTGGTCCTCAAAGGGTGGAGGTGGAAAAGAACTCTTGTAATCAGTAAAATCAGCTCTCAGTGATGCAACCTCCGTCAACAGCGCATCAAGTAACTGTCCATGAGCAGCCTGAGTAGTTATGATGGACTGCATCATAGCACAAAGAGAAAGTGGAGGAGCAACAGTAGGATCAACATCCTCTGCACCACCAGTAGGATCCACAGCTGCAGTAGGATCCACAGCTGTAGTCGAATCCACAAAAATCTCCTCAGTGGCAGGCATAGTTCCAGAGGAAGTAGTAGCATCTCCTCGTGGTCTCTTAGAAGTCCTAGTGCTCAGCACTCTTCATCTGTGCCTGTCTCTATCGAAGATTGGTGGCTCCTATAAGGGCAGTAATGTGTACTAACTCTAAGGGAGGAAAATCCAACAAACCTAAGAACCTAAAAATCCTAAAAATAAACATAGGGAAGAACAACTTTTGACTCTTACCCTTACTCCTAGAGATATCAACAATGGTTTGTATAAACATAGACGGAAAACGCATAGACCCATCAGTAATGAAAGCATAAAGGAAAGCACATTGCTCAATGGGAACAGTATGAACATGGGAAATGGGATAGATGTTATGACATGTGATCCTTAAGTAAAAAGAGTTAAGCTCAATGAACTCACAAGAATTGATTCTTGGTTCAAAACCTCAAGAAACAGGACGACCACATAGAAAAGACATCATATCATCCACAACAAGAAAATCAGTGTATGGATAAGTGGGTTTACGAATCAAGGGCACTCCTAAAGCCAAAGAAACAATTTGTTTTGTGATGGTAAACTCTTGACCACGAATCCAAGAAGTCAAGTAATGACCACCTGTGACCTTAGAATAAACAGAAAGATTAAAGTAAAACTCTCTAATCAAGGCAGCAGGAGGATCAGACACCTCACACAAGGAAACCCAATTCCTAGACATGAAGTTCCTACGTATAGAAGGATCTAGCTCACACAATACTATCTCCCTCTCACCCCAAATAGACCTATATTTTGTCAAGGTCTCATATGTTTCCTCACACTTAGCGGATAGAAACCTATCTCTATCTCCTAGGGCTGAACCAGAAGATGAAGACTCAAGGTTCCTATTGGCTCTAGTTTTGAATTTTCGACCAAGTTTAGGAGCCATGACTAAGAATCAAAAAGGAAAAACAACAAAAACCAAGGGCAGACTGCATAAGAAGGATTAGAGACAAGATAACATGCAATTTGAAAACTATATAATGCATGACAGTTAAACTTATATGATGCATGATCTAATGCCCTTAAATAGTCCAAAATCATCACATTTTGAAAAATTGACAAAGGAAATTTCAAGAATTTTAGAAAATATCCAATTTGAAAACCAACCAATTCTCAAAAATCCTTATATTGACAAATTGAACACATTAACAAGGAAACTACAAGTTATAATAACTCAATTTATCAATATCAGAAGCCAATTTCACTCAAATTTGCCCAATTTCACAAAATCCCCAATTTCTCAAGAACTTAGAACCCTAATTTCAAAATTTTGAAATTGTTGGGAAATTTAGACCCCGGTTGATATAATTAACAAGTTTTAAACCCAAGTTGTTAATTAGATTTATTATGAATAAAACTTGTTAAAAAAAACAAACCTCAATATCATGCAGCGGAAAAAAAATAAATAAGACAAGATATGATGACCTAGGAAAACCAATGAAACAAACTAGTTTCACAGTAAAAAACCTGGGGGGAAACCTTCCCGAAAAGCAATTCACTATAGTAAAGAGAAGTTTTAGATCTAATACAAAACCTTTGTCCCAAGACTCTACAATCCCCGTAGATGAACTTACAGCAGAAACCTTCCACCGCTTCAGAACCTCTGAACTCTTTAATATATGAACGCCACCCTTTTTACACGGATCCCAGTACGTGACTAACCAATGATGCCCGGCTCCCAGTACGTGACTAACTCACCAACTTGAAGAAGATGTTGGCTACAAAGTTCTTCACTTCATTAACAATGAAGATCAAGAAGCACTTGGTTACAAAACCCTAAGGCGCAAAGACACAGTAGCTTCTTTTAGAGAAAATAAGGCATCGGTCACCTTTTGTATATGTTCTCCTTGTATTCTCTTATGTGACGGCCTCTAAAATAAGCCTTATATATGTCTAAGGTTGTGAGAAAAGAAATCCTACACAAATACATAAGCATGGGCCGAAAATCAGATCTGAAAATCTGAATTTCGTAATTCTCGATAGATACCTCGATAGATAGTATCTATTGAGCCTCGATAGATAGCTATCTGTTGAGCTATCTGTTAAGCTTTAATGAATCAGCACTTCTTCACTTGTTTCTTGAACAGACTTGCATGGCTTTAACACTTGAACTTGAAACATTGTTTCTTGAAGCATTAAACACATCCTAGATCTACCCAATTACAAGTAAAGTGCATTTTGTCAAAGGATTAGCCAATTACATAAAATATTGACATATGTTCCTAACATTGAATCACATATGTCCTAACAGAAATAAACTAAAATTTTTTTAAATTAAAGCATGTGAATCATGTTTAAATGATACATGAACAAAAACCCAAGGTTCAAAATTGATCAAAAACCCTATTTTCATCAAAAGCCCCAAAATTTCTAATGTGCAAAAATCCCAAAAAATATTCATGGAAAATGCATGTAAACATGTAAAATGATGAAAAAAGGAAGGTTAAAATAGTCTTACCTTATATAGATGAAGAAAACCTTTGAAACTTTGACCACAAAAACAACAACAAAAAAATTTTTGAGAAGAGGGATCGAGAGAGGAATCGAAGAGATAGACAAAAAGAACTTTTGAAAAAGTCAGATCTGATTCCCTTTTGTTTTTAAAATCTGAGATTCGATGTATCGGGAGGAATCGAGCAGGAATCAAAAATCACATGAAAACAGGCTCGACTAATCGAAAGGAATCAGGCAGGAATCGAGATAACCTGAGACTTTTAAAAGAAAAAGCCATTTTTCTCCTTCACATTTCGATTGGTCGAAAAACAGATTCGATCAATCGAATTTCAAAGAAACAGAAATTTTGAAAAATTCTGGAAAAAGTTTCTGCAGAATCATTTGAAAAACTATTTTTATGATATGACATGAATGTTCATGACTTCAAATGATCTTCAAAACCAAAATTTTCAAAAATAAATTCAACTTTAACAAATTTCCTCACTCTTATCTTTTCTCACACCCCAAAAATGCATTAAACACTTCAAGCAATTTAATTTTGGTAGGCCATAAAACATAACACACAATTACATGTACAGTGTTTAACAAAGATTTGCTTGTGGTGTGTGCAACTAGCAAGTGCATGAGATACTCACAAGGTGACATGTAAACAGAGAATAAACACAATTTCTACATTATCCATCACATAAGTTTGAAAGTGACTATCACCTAAAGAGTTACATCATATAACTCCCACATCTCCTAAAAAACACGCTTGCAACCATGTATTTTTTTTTTTTAAGCATATTTTTCTTTTTGTTTCCTTTTATTTATTTTGCTTCTTTTAACTAATGTACAATAAAACCTTTAAGAATTTTGCTCTGCAAGTGCTATACCTTACCGAGCATGGCTTTTATAATTTGCACACAGGTGTTCATGATTGGCGAGTAACAGTGGTGAGATGGTTATTTATGCCTTTCTCCTAGGATTTTTTAGTCATTACAATCAAAAGAATGTGACTTCAAAAATCAAGAGCATGTGTTTAAAAACCATAAACAACTCACACAATATCAGCACTACATAGCACAAACTTGCAAAGTGCAGAAAAATAAAGCTCATCAAAGCTAAATAAGGTACACAGTCATGAAATGCAAATTTCATAGGCCAACCTCAATTACACATCTTGAAGATGCATAATACAAAAACCTTTTTTTTTTTTTTTTTTTGATTTTCAATTTAAAAAAAAAAACTGAAAAACATAAAACAAAACAGACCTAGAATGCAATGTATGAATGTTATGCAAATGCAATCCTAAAGAAAAACAGTTTTGGTCATAAGAGATAGAAAGAATTAACACAAGGACATGTCAAACAGACTTACTGAGATTGAGTCTTTTGCATCCAAACTCTTTTAGATGCAAACTTGGAGTTGGGATTTGTCTTAATTTCAACTCCAATATTGGTATAAAGGTTAAGAACATTTACCAACTCATGAATAAGTGCAACAGGATCTTGTGCTTTTGGCACATGCACTTTTTGTTTGGGAGATTGCTTTAAAGCTTGCAGCTTAAAGCAATTTGGTCTACTATGCCCAACTCTACCATAAAAGTGACAAAACCACTGAGGTTTGTGGTTTTTCTTGCTTCTAGATTGATTAAACTTTTTAGATTCAGACTCACTCAGATCTACTCTAGTTCTTCTAAAAGCAGGAGATACTTCCTTATGAACCTTAACATCAGAAAGAGTTTGACGAACAACTGAAGCTAATGTAGCAGGTACAAACTTAGGAGGATTTACTACAGCAGTAGATCCATTCTCAACAAACCCTAGACCAGTCTTATAAGAAACAGACTTTTGAACATGCAACATCTCATCTAGTTTAAAGGTAGAAGTTCTATCTATTTGATCTCTAGCAACAGATAATTCTAATTCTAAACTTTTAACTTTTTCAAGCAAAGACATGTTCTCAATCTTAACAGGGTTCAAGAGTTCATTAGCATCAAACAACTTTAGCAGCAAATTCTTCTTTTCTTGTTCAAGAGTGTTTATCTTTTTCAAACCTAATTCAACACTCATAGCATCTTTAGCTGCTATCTTGCAAAGCTTGTTATAAGCTTCCTGCAAATATGCATTCTCAGAGAGTTCCCCATCAGAAGGATTCTCATCAACAGTCTTAATTTCACTTACTTCAGCAGTAGTAGTGAAAGCCATGAAATTCCCTTCTTGATCACTTTCAGACTCATGATCAGAAACTTCATCATCACTCAAAGTAAGAGCCAGAGCCTTACCTTTTGACTTCAAGAAGGTTGGACACTCAGATTTCATATGACCATAACCTTGACAACCATAACACTGTTGTCCTAAGGAATCATTTGAAGATTGACCTACTCTTTCTTTAGATTTTTCAACATTATTGTTTTTAGCAGTGTCATTCTTCTTGACATTCCTAGAATCAGCAATGTTTCTATTTCTTGTCCTCCTATTATTATTTCTCAGAAAATTTCTAAAGTTCTTGGCAAGATAAGAAATCTCAGTAGATGAGAGTTCATCATCAAATCCACAATCTTCAACATCATCAACAGTTTTTAAAACCATAGATTTGGATTTATTAGTTTTTGGTAAGTGAGATTCATAGGACTAAAGAGATCCAACATCTTCATCTATAGGGATAGAATCAACATCTTTACTTTCAGTTATGGCAGTCACTTTGGGTCTAAAATCCTCAGTCAAAGATCTAAGAATTTTCCTAACAATTTTAGGTTGATCATAGACTTCACCCAGATTAAAAGCAGAATTAACAATATCATTCAATTTAGTATAGAATTCATCAAAAGACTCATCATCCGACATTCTAATACTTTCAAATCTAGATGTCAACTGCTGAAGTTTATTTATTTTTACTACCTTAGTGCCTTCATGCACTTTTTACAAGATGTTCCATGCAGTGTGAGCAATCTCCACATTTGAGATTCTCTTAAACTCTTCCATGGAAACAGCATTGAATATCGCATTCATAGCCTTACTGTTAAAGCTTATTGCTTCCTTTTGGGCAGTAGTCCATTCACTAGTAGCAGTGGTTGGTCTTTCCCAACCATTCTCAACAGAAAACCACACTCTCTCATCAATAGATTTCAAGAAGGCTTTCATCCTAACTTTCCAGTAAGCATAGTTATTTCCATCAAAGTGTGGGGGGATCACAAAAGAGTGATCGTGTTCCATGACAGTAGGGGTCAATGATCAACTCTAGGTAAAGATAACTATAAACAAGAGCTAACCCGCTCTGATACCAATTAAAAGTTCGTTTAGACCCCTTTAACAGATTGTTTAACCTAATTTATTAACCAAGTGATTAATTAGATCAATTTTCAAATCTAGGTTAAACACATATGAATCATATCATGTAAAGATGCGGAAAAATAAATAACACCACGATATGATTACCTAAGAAAACCAATGAAACTAACCGTTTCAAGGTAAAAACCTAGAGAGGATTTGACCTACCTATCCTTAAGGTAAACCAAATCCACTATAAGAGAATTGAAGTTTTTACAATCAGATTTAACTCTAAATCTATTGCTACCTCATGTAGTAACTTACTGACACGACCACGTGCAAGCTCCGAATTCACGGACTCCTCTTCTTGGATTTACAGCAACACAAGCCTTCTTGCTTGTGACTTTGAGACTCCACTTAAAGGTTTCAGATCACCTTTACTTGTCGATCTTGATGCAGAAACTAGTTCTACCAATCCTTGATTGTAGTTTTAACTCCGGTAGATTCTTGTGTAGTTAGAAGGTACAGAACCTCTCAAATCTCACAAAGAGTAATACACAAGTCTTCTTCAGCACCTCCAAAACGTGACTAGGGTTTCCCTTTTATATGTGAAGAAGTTTAAGTGAAACCCTAAACGTTTTCGCGGGCTTGGGCCTGTTAAAAATTCTGTAGAAAAACTATGCCTGCAATTTTCGATCGGTCGAGAAAGGCAGAACCTCACTTTTCTTTTCTGCAAACAGCTGGTCTTGAAAACTTGAAACACCCTTATTTAAGCATTGCCTAAACACCTAGACTAGACATGTTTCGATCTTGGTTTGCCAACACAATACAATAATGATTCTAAATATTTAATTCTTAAATCTTTAGAACCTAACAGAAATTTTTAGGAAGAGTCCTCATGAATTTTCTTACAATTCTATGCTCATAAGCTAGACTCCGAGTGAGGTCTAGGGGAGAAAAAGTGAGAATTTAACCTAAACTCTAAGTCAAGGAAAAAAAAAAAAAAAAGAAGAAGAAGAGAGAGAGAGAATTTATAGGAACCCCCCAATGGATACACTCATACACATATTTATATATATATATATATATATATTTATTGATTTATTTAATTCCAATGAAAACTAAAACACCTAAAGCTACACAGCCATTTCAATTAAAACCTCACTAACGACACCCGTTCAGGTTTCTTCGCTTTTCCTTGTGAACTTTGATAATTCAATATCAAACTTGAAATTTGCAACTCATTAAATAATATATATGTTTTGTAATTATAAAGGTTATTATAAATTTAATATTAACTTGCTTGTTTATTTTTTATTATTTTCTACTATATATACTTCGGTGGATGGAGTATTGTTTTTGTAATATCAATTGGTCTGGTTATATTTTAGTATTTTTAATTTCATATAATTATTTAAATTTTTCGTAAGTATTATTAGTTATAAACTTATCATGAATTTTATTTATTTAATTATAATTATTAACTAAATTCTCAAAGAAATCAGTGGTTTGACTATTAATAAGCCAATTTGTTTACAAGTTAAGCCTAAATTTAGGCTTGAACATGACTCATTTGTTAAATAAGCCAACAGAAACCAACTTTTTCTAGTCAAGCCCAATCTGTTCGTAAACATCTCTATTTATTTTTAGCTCTAATGGTGGGAGTTTTTTGATGGTGCAGAGGCAACATCAAACCTCTTTTGTAGGTTATGTACTGTAAAGTATTGCCCAAAAAAACAGAACTGATCAAATAATTTTTTTTTTTTTTATAAAGATAATTTTATTGATAACAAAAGAAATTACAAAGTATGTAAATCCTCAATTACTAATAGATACATAAATGGGAATACAAATACTCTGTTCCACTTTTTGTGTTCCACTTTATGCTCCACCAATTACAATTTGTCATGTATTTATTTTTTTCCATTTTAAACTTTGACTATATTTTAAAAGGAAAGTTGAAAAAATACATGACAAGTTATGATTGGTAAAATGTAAAGTGGAAAACAAACAATGGTACGGAGGATTTATATTCCATAAATGGAGGACATTTTTCCATCTAAATACAAGTTTTAGATTTAGGAAAAAAAAAAACACATAATTAACTACTAAGTAATGTGCACGCTTGTTGGCCCTTGTACCACATAAACATGCCATCCAAATTCCAATTACTCCTAGATGAAGTAAGCTGGCCTTTTACATCCTCAATAAGGTTACGGCCCATGAAGAATTGAGTTTTACATTAACAAAATAAACTGTACATTAATAGACATTGCAAAAAGAAGTGAATGGGCCAGACTGGAAAGGTGATGAGAGTCCAATTATTATTGTCTTGAGTAAATCTAATCTATTTTCATGTGCTCCTGAACAAGAAAGACTTTCGAAAAATTTTACTTAACCCAATCAAAGAAGAATCTGAACTGGATAATTAAGAAAATGAAATGCAACTGCTCTTCGGTTATAATTATATAGACAGTGTATCATGTTGCAGACATATATGCTTGTATAATGTGCGAAAACAATGGCCTTTAAGAAGTTCATTTCATTGGTTCTCTTCATTTTGATGCCAAGTCATTATAAGTTTAATGTTAATTTGCTTGTTTATTTATGTTTATTATTTTCTATTATACTTTGGTGGAAGGACTATTATTTTTGTAATATCAATTAGTCTAGCTATATTTTATTATTTCTACTTTCACAAGAATTATTTAAAGTTTTAGTAAGTATTAGTAGTTATAAACTTATCATGAATTTCAGTTTTAGTAAGTATTAGTAGTAAGTATTAGTAAGTTTTAGTAAGTATTATTTATATAATTATAATTATGAATTATTTATGAAATTAGTGGTTCATCCATTGATCCAACCCTAATTGAAACAGAAAATCGGGTCTTTTCCAATTCTTTTTCCAAATTGATTTTTTTTTTTTAAAAGGATGAAGACAAAAATATATATATATTATATTTATATAACTTCTAGTGTGCATTGTGTCAATACTTGTCAATTCTTATAATAAATTATTCTGACTAATTGGTGCTGTTAGGTTCTAAATGTTTAGAACAATTGGCAAATCGTGAACGCAAACTTGTCTAGATATAGATCTTAGAGTTTATAGGTTTTATTAGACAATGCTCAAGGTGATTCAAGTCAAGATTAAAGAACATATAAGCTGTAGGAAGAAGGCTTCATATTCTGCCTGGTTCAATCGATCGAAGAACAGGCTCGATCAATCGAAAATCGTATCTGCAAAATTTTAAGTCGGCCCAAACAGCAGCTTAAGCCCATTAAGGATTAGGGTTTTAGATTTACTTCTCCCACTATATAAAGGAAACCCTAAGCCACGTTTTTGAGATTGAAGAGAGAGAGATTAGAGTGCCTCTTGTGCCTCTTTTGGTTTTAGGGTTTTGTACCCAAACCTCTCTAAAGTCTTGGTTGCTTGAGAGTTGTATTGTTGTTCATATTGTTGTTTGTGTGAATCTCTTGTGAGATCCTTGAGGAGCTTTCCTTTACACAAACTTAGAATTATCAAGTTGGAGATTTCTTCAAGAACTTGATGATCATTCAGTTGCTACCATAAGAGCTTAAAGAAACACAAGCGGGTGTGCTTGTACTTGCTGGAGAATCCAAGAAAGAAGGAGTCCGTGGTCTCGGAGCTTGCACGTGGTCGTGTCAGTAAGTTCTACTGGTGGATATAGCAATAAGAAGTCGAGCGTGGGGGCCTGTAAGTCTTATTGTATGAACTTCGATTCTTTCAAGATAGTGGATTCAGGTTTACCTTGAGGATAGTTAGGTTAAATCCTCCCCAGGTTTTTACTGGTTTGGTTTCCTAGGTGATCATATCATTGTGTTATTTATCTTTCCGCTGCTTTGCATGATATAATTGTTTGATTGTGATAACCTAGATTTGAATAATTTGACTAAGTAATAACTTGACTAATTAACTAGGTTAATCCAATTGTGTTTTAAGGGGTCTAAAAACCAACAAGTGGTATCAGAGCGGGTATCTCTCTTTTTGTTTTAGATCTTTTGATCTAAGAGCTAATCCTTGATCCCTGTTGTCATGGATAATTTGAAGTGTTTTTCTGATCATGTTTCTGCTCATGCTTCTGTTGATTTTATTGATGCCTGTGAAACTCTTCGTAAGGAATTATTGAAATCTATGAAAATTGCTAAGAAATTCAAGGAATAGTTAAAATTGGCTAATCTTGAAAAAGATGAATTGTTTGTTAGATTAGATGAATCTAATAAAAAGAATGGATTTTTGAGAAATCAAATTTCCTCTCAAGATGAGAAGATGAAAAGCTTGGAACAAGAGTTAGCTGAGTCTAAAGCTAAAATTGAAAATTTTAGTACCAAGCCTATTGTTGATAACAGAAGTGTTTCTGTTTCTCTTAAGCCTAAAACTGAGAAAGTTTATATCCCTCCTTTCAAGAGGAATAATAAAGAAAAGGCTTATTTTGCTAGGTTAGACAAAGGTAAAAGTTCTGATGTAGACGCTGAAGTTTCTAAACCTAAGTCTAAACCTACTGTTAGAGAGCATAATAAATCTATTTTTGTGCCTACCTGTCACCTTTGTAGTGTTGTTGGTCATATTAGACCAAATTGTTCTTTGTTGAGGCAAAAACCAAAATCTGAGACTAGATTTGTTGTTAGGAATACTGATGTTCCTAAATTTGTTCCTGTTTGCCACTTTTGTGGTGTCCGTTGTCACATTCGTCCTAATTGTCATAAATTGAAATTTAAGCATTCTATGTTTCAATCTAGGATATGTGATGATATTTCTCCTGTCATAAATCCATATAAATTGTTTCATATTATTTTGAAAAATTTAAGCTTGTTGGCTTGTGAAAGGAATTCGCAGGATTTCAGTCTTTCTCAGAAGATTGGTGTAATCCTTCAAATACACTCTGCTTCACATGGATTTTCACCTACAAAGTCGAAGACTCGTACTAGATGGGTGAGAAAAGATTCTCTAAGGTGAGTGTTGCTGACTTGTCCCTGATTTAATTCTTTCAATTATTTGTAGACATGTTTTGTTTATGTTTTTTAGTCTTGTTTTATTTTTCTTGAGGATTACATGAGTTATAATATCTCTCTCTTGATTTAGAACATGCTTGACATTGTGGAGAAACTTGAATAGTATGTGTTATATATGTGCTAAGCTATTTTTGATTTTGTGTGAGTATGTACTAGTTTGTACATGTACTCATGGGTTAATTAAGAAATTGATATTTCTTGTTTGTGTACCCTCTATAGCTTAGTTAAGCACTGTCATGCATTGCATTTGCATTGTTCATTTAGCATAATATGTGCTTTTTTGTTTTTAGTCATATAGTTTTTAAAACCAAAAAGATTTTTGTGTTTTGTATTTCACATCTTGGATTTATAATCAAGGATTGGCCATATTATCTTTACATAACATGTTTATGTACCTTGTTTAGCTTGGATGAGCTTCTTTTATTGCACTTTACTAGTTTGAGCTTTGTAGTGCATGTTGTGTGGGAGATGTTTATAATTTTTGATCACTTTGTCTTGATCTTGATGTCACATGTCTTTGACTGTCGGACTTGAACCTTTTGAGAAAGGCATAAATAACCATCTCACCACTGTTCACTAACCAATCATGAACACCTTAGTGCATATCATATGATTCTGTGCTTGAGAAAGTGTAGCACATGCATAAAAAGAACATAAGGTGTAGCCTCGGTTTAATTGTTTAATGCTTAAAATTGGTGTGTACTATTAGGCTTGATGCCAAATCACATAATTAAAATTGGTGTGTACATTATCTTGGCTTTTTAATAAGTTTCTGAATAAATTAAAATTGGTGTGTATATTATGAGGCAAAATTCAAGAAACTAACATGATTGCAAGCTTATGTTCTAGGAGATGTGGGAGTTATATGATGTAACTCTTTAGGTGATAGTCTCTTTTAAATTCTATGTGATGAATTTTGTAGATTTTGTGATTAATTGTTATTCACATATCACCTCACATGTATCTCAAGCTTTTGCTAGTTGCACACACTACACAAGTTACTCTTTGCTAAACTTGGTACATTATATTGTGTGTGATTTTGTTATGGCCATCCAAGATTAAAAGTTCCTTGATTTTAATGCAAAATGTGTTTAATGTTTGTATTTTTAAGAACAAATTGATTGAAAATCTTGTTTATGGAAGATCTGGGTTGAATTCAAGTGTTTTTGAAAAAATTTTAATCTCATACTCATGCATTTCATTCATGAAATATTGTGCTTTGAGGAGTTTCTGCATTAAATTGCTCTGTTTAAAAAAAAAAAAAAAAAAAAAAAAACTGATTTTTCCAGATTTTCGATCAATCGAGGCTGTTTTTCGACCGATCGAAATTGCGATAAAATTTTTGGTCTGAATCTGCCTGACTTGATTGGTATTCGATCGATCGAAACTGAAAAATTTTCAGTTTTTAAGTATTTGACCAATCTTTTTTTTTCATGCATCATTTGTGTTTAGGATTCACATGCATTGCATTGTTTTTGTATCCATCTTGCAGTTTTGCAGTCATATCTCTCGTTGTTTTCACACATAACATGCATACACTTTGCTACAATGGGTACTCAACTTGATTAAAAAATGGATTGATTAATTTTTGAGCTATGTACTTTCTAGTATATGCTTTTTTTATGTGTGAACTGTAAAAAATATTTTTCTTAAGAGATATGATGGATAATCAATGTGCAAATATTTTCTCTACTCATACAACTGTTTATGGGTCACATAGTACCATGTTTGCATTTTATTGAAAGAGAGAATATTGTTTTTCATGTGTATCCTCAACTTGTTTTTTTTTTTTTTTTTTTTTTTTTTTTAAACTTGGTTTGTGTCTTTTTATTTATCCCCACCCCTTTTATTTTTCCCAAAACTGTTTTTCCCAAAACTTGTTTTGTTTTTCCTATTTTTATAGGGGGAGAATTTTTTTTAACCTTTGTGGTTCTAAGGGGGAGTTGTTGCTCTTCATAGGGGGAGTTGTCTCTATTTTCTCTTACTCTGTTGCGTATGTTTTCTGTCGACCTTTTGATTGGGTAGTCTTTGTCAATACGTGACAAAAAGGAGGAGACATAGATGACCTGTTTGTTTTGTTTAGGAGGAGAATATAAAAACTTTTTGATGTATCTAACTTAGGGGGAGAGTTAGAATTTATTTTGATATATTTGTTTCTTGTTTCACTGCTTATTGATTTATATTTATGAGTTATTCATTGATATATGTCTTTATTTTGTGTTGCGTGAAATCAAGAATTTATTTTGTTTACTGTTTTTCTGTCACACATGCGTTTATGCGTTTTGTTTAGTGTTTCAGGAAATATACAGGTTGATTCAATTGAGCTGCTGTCTACACTTGCAACTGATGGATAGTAGTTAGGTTGAATTTGTTGTAATGGGCAT
Source organism: Notholithocarpus densiflorus (assembly GCA_030021035.2). Lineage (NCBI taxonomy): Eukaryota > Viridiplantae > Streptophyta > Magnoliopsida > Fagales > Fagaceae > Notholithocarpus > Notholithocarpus densiflorus. The sequence continues at coordinate 26,892 of JARYZH020000618.1, forward strand.
TTTATTGTATTGGGTTGTTCTTGTATTTGAGCATTTCATTTTGTATGAAAGTTTTGTCACGAATTGCCAAAGGGGGAGTTTGTTAGGTTCTAAATGTTTAGAACAATTGGCAAATCGTGAACACAAACTTGTCTAGATATAGATCTTAGAGTTTATAGGTTTTATTAGACAATGCTCAAGGTGATTCAAGTCAAGATTCAAGAACATACAAGCTGCAGGAAGAAGACTTCATATTCTGCCTGGTTCAATCGATCGAAGAACAGGCTTGATCAATCAAAAATCGTATCTGCAGAATTTTAAGTCGGCCCAAACAGCAGCTTAAGCCCATTAAGGATTAGGGTTTCAGATCTACTTCTCCCACTATATAAAGGAAATCCTAAGCCACGTTTTTGATACTGAAGAGAGAGAGATTAGAGTGCCTCTTGTGCCTCTTTTGGTTTTAGGGTTTTGTACCCAAACCTCTCTAAAGTCTTGGTTGTTTGAGAGTTGTATTGTTGTTCATATTGCTGTTTGTGTGAATCTCTTGTGAGATCCTTGAGGAGCTTTCCTTTACACAAACTTAGGATTATCAAGTTAGAGATTTCTTCAAGAACTTGATGATCATTCAGTTGCTGCCATAAGAGTTTAAAGAAACACAAGCGGGTGTGCTTGTACTTGCTGGAGAATCCAAGAAAGAAGGAGTCCGTGGTCTCGGAGCTTGCATGTGATCGTGTCAGTAAGTTCTATTGGTGGGTAGCAATAAGAAGTCGAGCGTGGGGGCTTGTAAGTCTTATTGTATGAACTTCGATTCTTTCAAGATAGTGGATTCAGGTTTACCTTGAGGATAACTAGGTTAAATCTTCCCCAGGTTTTTACCGGTTTGGTTTCCTGGGTGATCATATCATTGTGTTATTTATCTTTCCGCTGCTTTGCATGATATGATTGTTTGATTGTGATAACCTAGATTTGAATAATTTGACTAAGTAATAACTTGGCAAATTAACTAGGTTAATCCAATTGTGTTTTAAGGGGTCTAAAAACTATCAGGTGCATTTTTTGGCTAGATCCATGTTGAAAGTCCAAAAACTTCGAACATGACCTCAAAAATGAATTGGGGGTTGGAAGCTATCACTTTTCAAGTTTTGTCAGAGTAGCAATGTGAGCCTAATTAATTATAAACCAATTTCCAACTAATATAGTCTTGAGAAATGATATATCCACAATATTTTTACAACAAATCCTAAGTGGCAAAATTGGACTCCAATTGAAATCCAATTTAGAAACTAATTGGATTTGGACTCTTCGATTTTTACCCTTTATAATTCACTTGTCACAAAAATTAAAAAATTAGATGGAATACGTAGCGCAAAATTGAGAATCCAATTGAAATCTAATTGGATTTTCTTTAAGTTTTGTCTTTTAATATATATATTACCGGTTGACTTAAATAGAACCCACTAGATAGTGTCTTGATCTAATAATAAAGAGCTATCATTAGTGACAGACGTCATAAGTCGAAACTCTCTAAAAAAAAATAATAGAGTAATCTATATATATATTGGACGTGGACGTGGACTCAAGACTTGAAATGGTTGACTGACTTGACTCAGGACTTGCAATGGTTGACGCAAGTTAGTCAAATAGTGTGACAATTTTTATTTGTTGGCTTGTTGGAGAGGAGATAGTGCCAAACAGTGTGACTTTGTTGGAGTCTTTAATAAGGAGGAAATGTTGCAGGGGTTGATAAGGAAATGTGGGACCGTATCTTATATGAAGACGACTCTGTGGCTTCATTAGGGACATATGATAGAGGTGTGTGTGTCTGACTGAGAAGGCGGAGACTTGGGGTCATGGGGTGGTGGCTTAACTTGAAATATCTTTTTGTAACTTTGCATGATGACAATAAGCTAGAATGCGGATGTTTTGTAACTTCTAATAATAATAAAATTAATTTAAATGAAGGCGGCTCTTATACGCTAGCCTAGAAATCTATTGGCAATTTGGCATGGCCTAAAACACAAGCCAAGAAAATCTGTTGGCCTTTTATTTATCATCCAACTATAGCTCATTTGGGTTTCTAGAAAGAGCACTAGCATTAGAGGTTTTTTTTTTTTTTTTTTTTTTTTTTTAAATTGTTATTTTGACAAATAAAAAAAATTACTTTATCTATTTTAATATGCCACTTTACAATACATTATATATCATATATTATATTCTTTTACCACTTTATTTAAATATTATTTCTTTATTCTTTTTAATTACTCTTTTATTTATTTTTTTTCTTTATTATTCATATGGAAGAAAGAAATTTTGAATGAAAGAGATTCAATTGAGAGAGACATGAGAGAAGGAGAAAGAGGTGAGGTCGAGAGAGATGAGTGGCTGAGAGTGAAGAGGAAGATATTTTTATGTAAGAGAGAGAAAGTATAAATAAAATATACCAAAAAAACAAATAACACATTTGTCTGTACAGTTCTATTGTTAGAACATCACTATAGTAAATGTCAAATTTGGCATTGTTGAGGGCCAAAATATAGTGAGGAGCTAGACCCACAAAAGCAAGAAAGATCTAGCCCACGAAAATGAGAAAAGGAAGAAGCAATGTTGAGATGATCCTCCTTGTCTTCTAAAAAAGGACGAAGCCAAAAAAAAATCTTCTAGTGTGCATTGTGTCAATACTTGTCAATTCTTATAATAAATTATTCTAACTAAATGGTACCTTTTTTGGCTAGATCCATGTTGAAAGTCCAAGAACTTCGAACATGACCTCTAAAATGAACTGGGGGTTGGAAGCTATCACTTTTCAAGTTTTGTCAGTGTAGCAATGTGAGCCTAATTAATTATGAACCAATTTCCAACTAATATAGCCTTGAGAAATGATATGTCCACAACATTTTTACTACAAATCTTAAGTGGCAGGTTGTTATTGTTAGGGCAAAAAAGTAATCTTAGTGTTAAGTTCAAATTTGAACCAATAACAACTAACAACTATGATTTATTGTGAAAATGTTGTGGACGTAGCAACTCTTTATAGCCTTAAAATCAATTAGCGTTTATACTGGAAACTGAATAATTTGGTGATTGAAAGTTTTTAAACATTAGCCATCGTAGCATTTAATCTCGTATAGACTTTGATATTTCTTTTGTGATCAAGCATATATTGATAGTATACTCAAGTCGTGGACTAAAAACACACACACACACCCAAAAATTTCCATAGCTTTTGAGTAAAATTTATTTGTTGAAGAAGAAAGATAGTGTCAAACAATGTGACTTTGTTGCTGTCTTTAGTAAGGAGGAAATATTGCAGGGGTTGATGAGGAAATGTGGGACAGTTTGTTATGAAGATACGTGACTTGGAATCATGGGATGGCTAGGTGTTGGGAAATTGCCTCAAATTCCAATTGTGACTTGGAAAGTCAATTAGGTTTCATAGTTGAAGAATGAAAAATTAATTTGGGTTTCCTTGTTATAGAAGGAAAGACTATTCCTTGGTGTGAAAGAAAGTCTATTCCTTGTTAAAGAGGTAATGTATTCCTAATCCAAGAGGGAATAGACTCCTTGTTAAAGAGGTAATGTATTCCTAGTCCAAGAGAGAATAGCAAAAGAGTCTTATAAATAGACAATGCTACAAAGAATTTGATGGCTTTGGCTTTGGCTTTGGATTTGGCCCAAGGGTCCTCCATATGGGGAGAGAGAAAATAGAGCGTGAAACCAATAGTGAGAAAAGGGATTTTCGCTTGGGAGGAACGCAAAAGGAAGGAGAGAGTAAGGTATTGCCGCCTTCGAGAAGATACAAAGAGAGTGTGTGCAGGATCAAAGAAAGAGGAAGCCGCACTAGAAAGAAAAAGAAGAGAGAGCAGCCAAGAGGGAGCCGCTTAGAGAAAAAGAAGACAACCAAGAGAGGGTTGTGCGTGGAGAAGAAAATAAAAAGGAAAGAGCAAAGTGTTGCCACCTTTGAGAAAGATAATTTGTGTATGTGAGAGCAAAGAAAAACAAGAGAGATTTTTTCTTTAGCAATGAGACATACACAAGAATTATTGTAATTGATTTGATAATAGTGAAATTATTCAGAGTTTGTCCCGTGGTTTTTCCCTTCAAAGAGAAAGGGTTTTCCACGTAAATTTTGTGTTCTTGTATGTGATTACTATTTTGAATTGCTAATATTGTTGATAATATTATTTAAGACCTAACACTAAGGCACGCAGAAGAGAGTTGGAGGTGTGCGGTAGGTAGTAGGTACAGTTGTAAACAAGTTGAGTCGAAGTGATTGAGTGTAGTATTAAAAATTCTGGATTATTCAAATAATTTTACCTCAAATATAAGTTGGGCTAGAACTCATCACCAAACTAGATTACACATTCAATAATTTGATTTTTTTTTTCTTGTTGAACAAATTCAATCTTGTTTACAAGTTACTTGATTAATTTATTCTTCTCCCATATATAATAAATACTAAAACTAAAATATTTTAGTCATTCAAAAATCTATTCTAATAACTAATAACTAAATTCTATTTGAAATTCTATTATTTGGATTAATTAGATAAAATAATTTTTATTTATGCACTTATAAAAGCACCAACATTAGGTGTGCAAAATGCTAAAGCACTTAGCACCCCAAATACAAAAAATTACCTTCATGAGTTGTGTTGAATGCCAAATAAATTTGGCATTTGCTACAGTGATGTTCTAACAATAGAACTGTACCAACAAATGTGCTGCTTATTTTTTGGTATTTTTATTCAAACTTTATCTCTCTTCCACACAAAATATTTTTATTAGTTAAAAAAAATAAAGAAAGAAAATTTAGATAAAGTGGTAAAAAAATCGAATGGAAATAAGCTGTCTTTGGCCCCTATTGAGGCCGCAAAGTACGATCTTTTTAGTTCTCAGTAATGATTATCAATTTTACTTTAGGCTCCCCACCCGTGGGGTTGCACATGACCTTCTCTGCCCACTTTGTTTTTGTCGATATTGGCAAAGCTATGCATTTCCTTCAAATACTATGAAAGGTATATTAATTGTCCATTTTTTAAGAAGAAAAACCCATTCGTGAGAAGTTTGCATGAAATTGGGTAGTACTAATAAAAACAAAGAAAAAATAAAAGAGAAAACAAATCAATTGGACTTAATTGAAATGAAAAGTGTAGGTGAAGTATAGTTTTGCACTCTATAATGGATGTAAGTTAGTGTACCTTGCACTGCTATTTCGAGTACAGGATGCCTACCGTTGTCCGCTATTTTAAGGAAATTCTTTCAAGAAAAAGGGGTTAGAAACTAATTATAAAGGTCATTATAATTTATAAATTTAATATTAATTTTTTTGTTTATGTTTTATTATTTTCTACTATACTTCGGTGGATGGAGTATTGTTTTTGTAATATCAATTGGTCTAGTTATATTTTAGTATATCTAATTTCATAATAATTATTTAAATTTTTAGCAAGTATTATAGTTATAAACTTATCATGGATTTTATTTATTTAATTATAATTATTAATTAAATTCTCCAAGAAATCAGTGGTTTGACTATTAATCCAACCCTAATTGAAACAGAAAATTGGGCCTTTTCCAATTCTTTTTCAGACCTGATTTTTAAAAACAGGGACGAAGCCACAAAAATCTTCTAATATGCATTGCCTCAATATTTGTCAATTCTGAAAATAAATTATCCTGGCTTAATGGAGCCTTTTATGCATGAAGCAGCGATGATAGCAACTCCTTCCATCAATCTAGAATAAAAAAAAACACAACCTTAAAAACTGTATGGCTATTTATTTTTTCCTTCCATCAATCTAGAATAAAAAAAACACAACCTTAAAAACTGTATGGCTATTTATTTTTTCACGTACTGAATTTAATGAGATGTGACACGGTGTAGCTAGCTAATAGATTAAAAAAAAAAAAAAAAAAAAAAAAAAAAAAAAAAACCGTGTGTGGCTAATAGATGAAACTAAAGAAGTCTAAACTTGCATTTTCTCAATAACACTATCTTTCTTTCTTTTTTTGAAGAGGCTCAATAACACTATCTTGACTTGCTGAAATTTGTTTTTTCTTTGTGGAGATAGACTCATTAGGGAATTTTTATGCATGAAGCAACTATGATAGCAAATCCTTCCATCGATCTGGAATAAAAAAAAACTCAATCTTAACAACTGTATGGCTATTTATATTTCCACATACTGAATTTAATAATGAGATGTGACCACCGCACACCTTGGTGCGATGGTCACTCTATAAGTATAAGTGTTTGTGGGGTGTGAGAGCAAGGACTGAAATTCAAGTTTTCAGGAAAGAACTTCACACACATATACACTTAGATTAAGCTAAAGTAGAAATTCTTTCTTGTATCAAAAAATAATAAGATGTGACATGATGTAGCTAATAGATATTTTTTTGATAAATTGTGTGGATAGTAGATGAAACTAAAAAAAGTCAAAACTTGCACTTTCTCAATAATACTTTCTTGACTTGCAGAAATTTTCATTTTTCTTTGTGGAGGTAGACTCATTAGGGAATTTTTATGCATGAAGCAGCTATGATACCAACTCCTTCCACCAATTTGGAAATTTTAAATGCCTTGAATTCAATGAAACCATTGAAAGCCAGGTGTCCTGATGGCTTACATGCGAGGTTTTTCAACGTTTCTAGATGATTGTGGGAGAATTTGTAAAAGTTGAGGTAAAAAACATATTTGCTAATTGTTAGGGTCTTAAACCCCAGTTGTCTCAAATTTAATCAAATTTTAACCAAATAATTAATTAGATTAATTATGATCTTGATTAAAATAAATAACACACCAAACAAACATAGATCACATAAATACCAAGACTGATGATCTAGAAAAATTTTAAAACTGTGGTTTCAAAGTAAAAAACCTAGGGAGGATTTAATCTAAATAATCCTCAAGACAACATTTAACTAATAGAATAGAAATTTATACAATAGACTTAACTCTAAATCTACTGCTACCTAATGTAGTGCTTACTCACGTGACTACACGCAATTCCAAATCTACGGATTCTTCTACTATAAAACTGTTGCACACAAACTCTCTAGTTTGTGACTTTGATATCTTCACTCAAAGATTTAAATCAGCAACTGTGGTTGATAGGATGAAATACTTTGCTTTATAACTAGATCTATTGTTTGCATAAAATCTCCAATTGTAGCTCCAAAAGGGTATGAGAAATCTTCATATTTGTGTATAGAACACTGCCCTCTTGAATGTGTAAAAATGCACTATAGGATTTTTATTTAAATATCCTTAAGTTCCATCAAAACCCTAGATCAAACAATTGAGAAAGAAAGTGAGATATGTTGTCTGCACAAATCTCAATTTGTGGAGATGTGCATCTCAATCAATTGAGATAATTGAAACTTATTTGTTCTTTAAATTTTCTGATTTTTTGAGTTTTCAATTGTGCTAAATTTCATTTGTCTTATTTAACTGAATATTTCAACACTAAATAACTAAACAAACTAAGTTCTAAAATGTTACAATTTGTTCATGGTCAAGGTTTTCAGACCCAGACCGTTCATTGAACCGTAAAAGAGAGAGATTCAAGGTTTTTGAGGTCAAACCGAGGTCGAACCGGGGTTGAACCGTGATTTTTTTTTTTTTTTTTTAATATGAAAACATTCACTTTCATTCAATATGAAATTGAACAACAACAAAGAGAACAACCAGCAGAGAAAACACTAAATACAATCATTTTGGATCAGTTGAGAGATCAAGGAAGGATAAGTCCCTTTCCAGACCTTAGAATCTTCTCTTCTTCTGGCCTCCTGCGCTAACTCGTGTGCAACTCTGTTGTAATTCCTTTTCACATGGTTTTCATTCAATATGAATGAACCGGGGTCGAATCGTGATGACGTCATAATTAATTTAATAATTAATAAAAGCCTAAATATAGATATTAAATTTATAAAACTAGCAAAATTGACTAATATATCTATATATGTGAGGGAAATTTAATGATTTTCAAGCATATATTTAATAATTAAATAAGAAAGTTAATAAAATAAAATAATAACCATGAAAACATTAAAATTTTTGATTAATTTTTGAAGTAAAGTTGAATATCTTTGAAGGATTTTAATTATAATTTTTTTTTATTCCTTGTAAGAGATGGATAATTTAATTAAGTAGAATAAAATTGTGTTAAGTTGTTTCTTTTAAAAAAAAATTGCTAAGGGGTTGGACCGTGCAGTCCAACCCCGGTTTTAGCGGTCCAACCCCGGTTTTAGGGGTTCACGGAATTGCCACATATGCCTGGTTCTTTATGCTTAAAAAACCGAATTTCAATCCAGTTCCCAGTTTTCACGGTCCGACCTCCCGGTCCGATCCGGGTCTGAAAACAGTGTTCATGGTTACCAACCTAAAAACATAGACTTTACACTAATAAATGCATCTCCCAGTATCTTAATAAAACCTTAATCTGCCTAATCCCAAAAGTAATAGCCCTGAAACCATTAACTAACACCGCTCCAAAAGCCTTTGTAACACGATATATAAAATTGTAACCAAGATTTTGGTTTTAAGGTTAAGGGAAATAGGCAAAGAGGGGTTTGTGATTATTAAAATTGATTTGGAGAAAGCACACAATTGCTTGGAATGGAGTTTTGTGAGAAAAATGTTCACAAATGTAAGCTTTTGTCCCAAGACCATTGAGCTAATTCTGAGTTGTATAACAACGACTTCCACTTCCCTTCTGTTTAATGGTGGAAGATTGGATTCTTTTTTTTCCATTAAGGAGCAATCTCTGCCCACATTTTCATTTTGTGCATGCAGTTCCTGGGAGGTCTGCTAAAATAAAATAAAATAAAAAAAATAAATGTGAGGAGAAAAGAATGGCAATATGGGAGAAAGTCAAAGCATCAAGAGATGGGCCATGTTTCTCGCAAATGTTCTTTGCCGATGATCTGCCTCTATCTGCTAAAGCAAATGACAAAAATAGCAGAACCAAGGTTTTGAGAGAGTACAGTAGTCTAGCAGGGCAACGACATCATTGAAAAATTTTGGCCATTTGATGAAAAGCATCTTCGCCATTTGTCAGTGAAGTGTGACATGTAATTAGTGGCTTATTAGATAAAAATCACAAAAATGGTATGTTTTTACTCCTAACTAATATGGAGGAAAGTCTTATTCCATGTCAATTTAACTAAGTACTAGTTTTTGTAATCACAGATTCACATGACAGACTTAGGTTCGGAGAAGTGACCTATTAAATTGGTCAAAGAGGATTAAATATATATATATATATATATTTATATTTATATATAAAGCAAGCTATCTTATAACTTGTGAGTTGTGACCATTCTCTGAAAAAATTAGCATAAAACTTTTTTTTCCGGTAGAAACCATAAAGCCTTTTAATCATATATATTGTCAAAATTATGGTTTGCAACAAAAAGAAATATAACTTTCTAAAGGATGACTTGTTTTTGTATGTTAAAAGGAAAATTATTGTAAAATTTAGTACATAATTAATCATAGATTATATTCGGAATAAAAGAAAGCCAAATTCCATCAATATTTTGATAAACAATTGTTTTGAATGTATTGAGAAACAATTAATTTGTCTTTTTTTCTTTTGATTTTATTTTGTGAATATTTAATGGATAAGTATATTTAACATGGAATTTTAGTGTTTTTCCCACTCATGACTTATAAAATAATTTTACTCATGCTTTGGTTGCCCAAAACTAAAGTCAGAGTAAAATATCTGATTGATGAATAATGTGTGCTTTGTCAATACTTGTCGATTCATAAAATAAATTTTCCTGACTTTAGGTGCTCCCTTGGCTAGAGTCAATATGGATAATATCATAATATTGGGTCAAGTGGCACATCCAGGCAAGACTTATCACTTTAATTCATGTTTCTCGGGATAAATCAGAGTAGCAATGTGAACCACTCAGAAATCAATGGCCTTTGGTCTAGAATCCAGGAAAAATGTGGTTGAACTTTTTAAGCGTTAGCCATCACTTCATTTAAAAATTAAAATCTCATATAAACTTTGATTTTTTCTTTAGTCGAGGTCAAGCGTTTGGCCGAATTTTACTTATGTTTAATTATTTATTTTGACTTTTTTATGGAAGTATTTGAAGGAAAAGATTTGAGTCTTGTTAATGGATGTCCTTAGAGCAATTGTTAATAAATTATTTTAAGAAAGTTTTGACATCATTTTTATGAAAAATATAAAAAACCGTCAAAACAAGTAATTGTTTTTTTCTTTTCCCATAAAAAGTTTCTTGAAATAGTTTTTAAACCAATGCCCTTAAAATATCCGTTAACATTTCCCTTTTTTAATTTAAATTAACAGTTAATCCACACAAGATAATTTTTCAATATTTTAATCACATATATAAGATTTTTTTTTTTTTTTTTTGAGAAAGCATATATAAGATTATTGAGTAATATATATATAAATATATATATATATATATATGAGTTGAGTTCAAATTAAACATAGTGTAACTCAAAGTAATGTTACACCACTTAATATTTTTTAATTGGATGCGAATTTTGACAAATCCACCATTAGATTACATTATCTTCGTATATTCTCCATGCTTGCAAAATTTCAAGGTGTTCAAATATTAATAGTCATATCATCAATCAATTGTTTAAATTCAAATTTTTGTAGTTTAAAATAATGCATAAAATATAAGTTTATAGATCGAATGGTAAATAACATCCAATTAACATGAAAATTGGCATGAATGTTAAGAACATATATAGAACATGTAATTCAATGATGGGATTTCCAAAATATGAATATATATATATATATATATTCTCATCAAATGCCTTCTAAAAAAAATTCTTCAAGACTCACAAAATTTATGAACACAACACACTAATCTCTCAAAAATATAAACTAGCACAAATTCATTACACACAAAATAAACTTTAAATATCAACTCACAAACTTGAGACTCTTACGAGTCGAAAACCCCAATTCATCTATTGGTGCTCTCATGCTAACAACAATAAGCATACCCTCAATCTTTTAATATAATATAGGTTTAAATGCATATTGCATCCTCTAAGTTTGACTGAAATTCATTTTAATCTTTTAATTTTACTTTCATTAATTAAGTCTTTTAGTTTCAAATTTATTCAATTCAAGTATTCCGTCCAAATTCGTTAAAAGTTTTCCATTAATTTTTTTTCTCACATGCAAAAAAATTATAAAACTAATACAAACATTTTATAGATTTCTTATGTTGGAATATTTTTTCATTAATTAATTGCATACTTAACAACAAAATTTTAGCGGTATTGGACGAAATGCCTAAATTGAATAAATTTGAAACTTAGAGAACTCAATTGAACGAAATAAATTTGAAAGACTGAAAAAAATTTTAATTAAACCAAGAGAATGAAATTTCCATTTTAGCCCATAATATATTAATATTACATAAATCTCGATACTTCAAGTGGAAAAATTATTGAATACTCCAGGAGTACCATAAATGCGTACTCCCCCCTCTCACATGAATTGTGGGTCCCACCATAAATTTGATTAACCCACAGTTATGTGAGAGTGGGGAGTACGCGTTTATGGTACTCCGGGAATACCCAATAATTACCCCTTCAAGTGTCAAGATCTAAGTGGATCAATATTTAAAAGAACACCACGTCAGCGGCAGCCATGTCAACAAATGTGGCTTGAAGCTCGCCATTGAAGATAGAGTAGTAATTTAAGGAACTTGACTCTTCAAGAATCGAAATTAAAAAACGGCTATTTTTTTTTTCTTTTATACAATTTTGGCCAAATAATTTACCAAATTGTATTACGAGAAATGCTATGTCCTAACATTTTCACAACATGTTTTCAACAAATCCTAAGTGGTAAATTGTTATTGGTTGTTATGGATGGCAAAAAAGTAATTTTAAGTTGTGAATTCAAATTAAAACCAATAGATACTTGCCACATATGATTTGTTGTGAAAATGTTGTGAATGTAGCACCTCTCTTGTATTATTGAGCAAAAACAACGAATTTATTCCAAGAAATTTTATAGGATTTTTTATAAAATGTTTCCCAAAATATCTGTAGGTTTATAAATACAATTTCTAATACATTACCCATCAATTTTATGTGATTTTCTACAAATAAATAATATAAGGGTAAATTACGTATTTCGTCCCTATCCTATACATCATATTTCAATTTATTACCTAACCTTTTAGTACAGTGTCAATTTTGTCTCTGCCATTATCTTTTGGATGAAAATTGCTAATGTGACTAAATGGCCAAAATAAAAAATTAGCTTCTATTGATGTGACAATAAACTAATTTTTTATTTTAGTCGTTTGCCATGTCAGCAATTTTCATCTAAGAGATAACGGCATAAACTAAATTGACATAACACTAAAAGATCAAATTGACACAATTGAAAAGTTATTAACCAAATTGAAATATGGTGCAAAGGATATAGACTAAATATGTAATTTACCCATAATATAAACAATGAATTGCGTCATGTCTCCTAAAATAATTGTTTAGCATAAACATTTAAAATACCAAAATAATTATGTCAATTTATGACGGAATCATAGCTTATAAATAAAAATTATTTATATATTTATTTTAAAAAAACAAAATCACTCCAAATAAGAACTAAAAAGCAAAGTGAAAAAAAAAAAATCTTTATAGGTGAATATAATATCTATATAAAAAAAAAAGTTGTATATTACATAATATATAGGAAAAAAAGTTATATTTTTGTTAATCAAAGGGTATTATATTTGGGGGAATACTTATCACCAATATATAGAAAAAAACTTGAAGTTACGAAAGTGTGGATAACCACATTTTTTTTAAAGGTATACCATTAAATGGGAATCTAAATGGCAGCTGTAGGCATTTTTTTTTTTGGAGAAACAAACACACACAAAAGGGAGAGAGAAAGTGATTTTAACACAAAGGCATGCCACAACTCCACTCAAAAACCATAGTAACTTTTAAGGGAGGGTGAGGCAAGTTATACTACACACAACACACTCTCTTAAGTAATGTGAGACAATTAAATTGACACAACAAATTAAATAAGAAATGTTATGTTCACAATAAAACTTAAGTGGTAGGTTGTTATTAGTTGTAATGAATGGGCAAAAATGTAATTTCAATGGTATGTTTAAATTAAAACCAATAACAACTTACCACTTAAAATTTGTTGTGAAAATACTGTAAACGTAACAATTCTCATTTCAAAAGCGGTGAGAGAATTTCAGCAATTCTAAAAGATTTGGTCCCATACCAAACGACTAATGAAGGTTTGACAAATGCAGACAAACATTAATTCTGAATAAAATAGAAGTTTGTCTGGTCCATAATAGTTTGTAAAAAATTCTAGTACCACAACTTATTTCACATATTTTGCCATAATACTCTTATGTGGCTTCCTTTTAGTGGTGGAGAAAAAGTGATAAGTTTATGTGAAAGCAAAATAATAAGCAATCAGTCACAATTTGCCACGTAAGATAGTTGTGGAGCGTGTGGAATAAGTTGAGGTTCTAGAATTATTGTGCACTCTATTTTGATAGTGTTATTTAAGTGAAGTCGATTGGCAATAGAAAAAACAGAAAAGAAGTGTTCCGACTTCTGAGCCATGGCTTGCCAAGGAAAGCAATCAAAACATGTTTCACTTTCACTCTTAGTTGCTTGCTGGTTTGTATTGCTATCCTCCTGCAAGGCGAATCCAAAGGCAGAAGCTGAGGCTCTACTCAAATGGAAAAAAAGCCTCCCAGCTGACCAACCAATCCTGAACTCATGGGTAGAACAAATCAATTCAACTGCTTCAGGTCCATGCACATGGCGTGGAATAGCATGCAACAATGAAGGGAGCGTGACTGAAATATACCTTAACTACACGAGATTGAAAGGTACCCTCGAAAACTTAGATTTCCTCTCCTTTCCAAACCTTCATCGACTTGATCTCAAAAACAACCATTTCACGGGCACCATACCAACAAACATTGGCACCCTTTCTAAACTCCAATTTCTTGACCTTTCCTTTAATTTCTTCAATGGGTCACTCCCACTTTCTCTTGCTAATCTCACAAAAGTTTATGAGCTTGATGTTTCCGAAAACAATATAACAGGAAAACTAGATAGCCGTTTGTTCCCTGATGGAACCGGTAAGTCTAAAACCGGACTCATTAGTCTAAAACATTTTCTCCTCCAAACTAATGCGCTTGTTGGCAAAATTCCTGAAGAAATAGGAAATTTGAAACACCTGACTCTATTGGCTTTTGATGGGAATTACTTTTTTGGTCCTATCCCTTCATCCTTGGGTAATTTGAGTGACTTAACCATTCTTCGTCTTGCTCAAAATCAGCTTTCGGGGCAAATCCCCATTAGTATTGGGACTTTAAAACTAAAAGAAGTGTTCCTGTTGAAAAACAAGTTATCTGGTTCTGTCCCAGAAGAAATAGGAAACCTTTCTTCCTTAGTTACTCTACACCTAGCTGAGAACAACTTCACTGGCCACTTACCCCAACAAGTGTGTCAAGGTGGAAAGCTTACTAATTTCAGTGCAGCCTTTAACAATTTCACTGGTCCTATCCCAGTTAGTCTTAAAAACTGCCGAACCTTATATAGGGTCCGGCTTGAACATAACCAACTAACAGGATATATAGACCAGGATTTTGGGGTTTACCCAAACCTTACTTATATTGATTTGAGCTACAACAGGTTGAGAGGTAAACTCTCACCAAACTGGGGTGAAAGCCAAAACTTGACAGCGCTGAGAGTTGCTGGGAATATGATCGGTGGCAAAATCCCCTATGAGATTCTTCGATTGAGCAAAATGGGATACCTTGACCTTTCTTCCAATCAATTGTCTGGTGACATACCAGTAGAAATTGGAAAGTTATCCAATTTAATAAAGCTAATCTTGAAAGACAACAAGCTTTCTGGTGAGGTGCCGGCAGGAATTGGAGGACTATCCAATTTGGAGACTCTTGACCTTTCCATAAACATGCTTGGTGGGCCGATTCCAGATCAAATAGGGGACTGTTGGAAGCTGCAAAGTTTATCTTTAAGCAAAAATTACTTGAATGAGACGATTCCCTACCAAATTGGTAATCTTCGAGCCTTACAAGATCTCGATTTGAGTTTCAATTCACTAATGGGAGGGATACCACCGCAGCTTGGGAGCCTTTCAGATTTGGAATACTTGAACATCGCCAACAACAACCTTAATGGTTCAGTCCCCAAGTCACTGGGCAGCATGTTGAGCTTGGTAAGCATCAACCTGTCAAACAACAGTTTAGAGGGTCCTCTTCCTGAGGGCAAAATCTTTCGCTCAGCTATGTCAGGGAATTTTAGTTACAACAAAGACCTATGTGGCGAAATCCAAGGTTTGCGCCCATGTAGTGCCCCAATTATAAAGAAGAGTGGTGGAAATAAGAAAAGCAAAATTGTAATAGTCATTGTTGCTTCTTTAGTTGGTGCATTGTTAGTTTCATATGCATTTTTTGGGATTTTTATATTTCACCAAAAGAAACACTCAAGAAATATGTCAAAAGATGAAAACACATCAAAGACTGAAAATCCGCTCTCCATATGGCACTTTAATGGGAATGCAGTGTATGAAGACATCCTTGAAGCTTCAAACAACTTTGATGACATATACTGTATTGGAATGGGGGCATCTGCGAAAGTTTACAAAGTGGAAATACCAGGCGCTCAAGTATTAGCAGTCAAGAAGCTCAGATCCCAGGCTGAAGGCAAAGTGACTGACAGTATAAAAGGTTTTAGCAATGAGTTAGCAGCTTTAACAAAAATAAGACATCGAAACATTGTGAAGCTCCTTGGCTTTTGCTTCCATGAAGTTCACACGTTTTTTATTTATGAATACATGGAAAGAGGAAGCTTAGCTAATAGTCTAAGCAGCACGGAAGCAAAGGAGTTAGACTGGGCAACTAGGGTTCGAGTCATTAAAGGTGTGGCATATGCTTTATCTTATATGCATCATGATTGTCTTCCACCTATAATTCACCGTGACATCTCGAGCAAGAATGTTTTGTTGAGCTCCAACCTTGAAGGTTGTGTCTCTGATTTTGGCACTGCAAGGTTCTTGAAGCCTGATTCATCTAACTGGACAACAATAGCAGGCACGTATGGCTATCTTGCCCCAGGTAAGCTTCAAAGCCTCTTTTTGATGATACTTTTGCTTGACTTGAACATGTTTGTTTTGGAACATTTCTTTTTCTATTTTGGGATATATGTGCATTTGATGTTATATATTGATTAAATGGTGGAAATGAATGAAATGGAAAAAAAAAATTAAATATCTTCTTTTTATTTTCTCATCATTTGAAAGTTTAAGTAAGAGAGAATGAAATAATTATAGGAGAACAAAACTCATTCTTCTATTTTTCATTCTCAAAAAAATGCAAGGCATTTGATGGAATAGATGAATGACGTTTAATAAAATTGTGATCAAAATGAGACGATAATGCAACTATTTTTTTTACTCATTTCCTATAATACCATTTTTCTTAATATTTGACCCACTATTACTTGATGATTGCTCATTATTTTGTCAAGATTGAAGTATACTTTTGGCCCTTAAAGTTTGGGTTTGTTTTCATTTTAGCCCTTCTCGTTTCAAAATTTTCATTTTGACCTTTTATGTTTGATTCTATTTTCATATTGGTCCTACTACCCTTTTCTATTTGTAACTTGACTATTAAATGCAAGACAATTGGTGTCTGTTAAGCCGCATCACCCATATAATGCCAAGTGTTACCAAATTATTAATAGAATCGAACGACATGACAAAATGAAAATTGAATCAAATATGAATTAGTCAAAATGAAAACAACCTCAATCTTTAAGGGCCAAAAGTATACTTCAGTGTTTCTTCTACTTCTTAATTTTTGTAATTGAATCCTGTTATCTTGCACCATATAGGTTATATACATTTCAGCCATCATCATGATCGGTTTTTTTTCTTATCTTCTTACTTTTTAGAGTAATAATAATAATAGTGTAACAATTAACAACTGCTTACTTTTTTCAATAAAAGAAAAGGTATAATAGTAATTTTGTTTTAAAATAATTCATTATCTGAATAACTGATAATTTCTTGTAATATTAGAGTACATGTTTTAAGTCAAATCTTGTCTTCATATTTGATTTTTTGCAGAGCTTGCTTACACAATGGCAGTGACTGAAAAATGTGACGTTTATAGCTTTGGTGTTTTGGTACTTGAAGTTCTTATGGGGAAGCATCCAGGCGAACTCATTACAGATCTACATTCTTTAGTTGGTACAAATGTCCACCTCAAAGATGTGTTAGATGATCGTCTCTCACCTCCTACAGGTCAAAAGATTGCTAATGAGTTAGCTCTAATGGTGAACCTAGCAGTTTCATGTTTACATACCAATCCACAATCTCGGCCAACCATGCGAAGTGTGTGTCAGCAGCTGGAGATGCAGGCTTCTAATAACTAAAGTAATCTTCTCTCGCCCTATGTGTGGGCATTTTGTGTATGTTTATTTTGGTTATGTAAGTTTGTAAGGCCATAAGGCATTTTGTGTATGTTTATTTTGGGTATGTAAGTTTGTAAGGCTAATAAAAATGTGTGTAATACGCATATATTAGATATATGCAGACTGTGTCCTGTAAGCATGTCATGTTAATTTTCATGTATTGTGAAGAATATTTTGGTTGAATAAATTCATTTTATACACTAATGTCCCACATTTGTTTTTTTAAAAACATAAAAGCATAAAGCTAGTATTATTCACATCAGTACTATTTACAAATTGCTAGGGATGTGTTTTGCATAATTGCATGGCATCCCACATATAGAGTACAACCAAAAGTTTGTCTCCCAATGTACATGCCTTGTCTAAGATTTGGATCTAGTGCAAAGCGTATTGCACCGTGCAATACCCCCTTTAATATACATATATATATATATATATATATATATATATGATTTAAGGACTGAGATTAAAAGTGATTTCAATCATAACCCTTTAATGTGGTATTGCACAATGCAATAATCCTAACTATCGCCCTAGCTATTGCACTGAATCTCAGTCCCCTTATCTATACTCTCCAGGCAGGTTATGTAATTAGAAGTATCTCTGCTCACTGTGGAGCTATTAGGTCATCATTCATGTAGGCACTCATAGCCTGTGCCTTTTTCTCTTTCATTCCCCTTAGATTCTTTCCAATTTCGGGAACCACTCATTGGATTTGCTCTTGGGTTGCTCACCAAATCTAGGGGTTTCTTCTTGCTTTCAACCTTCCTAAATTTCATAGCAAGCAAAGTAAAATCCTCAACATCCAAAGATTCCTCGTCAAAGGAATCATTGCCCTCTTCTTTAATTGTTTCCAATACTAAGATCTTATGTTGGGTTAAGATAGATTGACCCTGGTTAATTAATTCAATTACCTAAGTTGATTAATTAAGTCAAATTACATGCAAATCATAGAGGTATCAACAAATCACCAAATAAACTGAATGTAGCGGAAAATAAATTAACACAATGATTTGTTGACAAATGAGGCAAACCTCTCGCAAGGCAAAAAACTCACCAGGTGAATTTAAGGTCACCACTCCTAAGGATCTACTAATCAATAATCAAGCAGTTACAAGTATAAAGAATCTTACCACTACCCTGACCTATCCCAAAATATCAACCTAAAGTTGAACATCCTCTTCAATACCCAATTGAGCTTGATATTGTAGTAGCTTTCTTTCTTTTGTTGCACAAATCTCCAATCTGTGACTAACTCATTTGCACAAATCCCAGTATGTGACTAATTCTAACAACTTGATTGATTGTTGTTAGCTGCAAAGTTCTTCACTTCGTAAATGATGAAGATCAGGAAGCACTTGGTTACAAAACCCTAAAGCATATAAACGTAGTAGCTTCACACAAAGTATATGAGTTCTAGGTCTCTATTTCTGTGTATGATGACTTTTAAAATAATCTTTATATATGACTAGGATTGTGAAAAAAAAAAAAAAAAAAAAAAAAAAAAAAAAAAAAAAACCCTAATCATCCAAGTCATCATGAACCGAATTTCAGATCTAGAAATTCTGAAATCGTAAATCTTGATAAATCAAGCTTGTGTCGAGCTTCTCCATTAAACTTCGATAGCAGCATCTGTCGAGTTTGTGTTGAGACTTAATGAAACTGTTTTTCTTTACTTGTTTCTTGGATCAACCTACATGTCTTTAATGATAATACTTGATATGTTTGAACAACATACTTCTTGATACATTAACCTAACTTAGATCTACCCAATTACAGGGTAAAGTGCATTTTGTTAAAGGATTAGCCAATTACATAGAAAATATGATCCTAACATCTTCTTAGGTTAAGGCAATGCTAATTCAAAGGTTTGGAAGAACCAAATAGTTCTTCTATTTCTACTAATTCAGTTAGAGCATTCAAACCAGCTTGTGCAAAAATTTATGTCGGTTTTAACATAAGAACCTACTTTTTTCCTATTTTATATACTCACTTTACAAAATACCTCACATCAGATTATTTATTTTACATTATATTTCATTAAAATATCAAATTTTCTTTATTTTTTTAATTGTTTCTCTTTTTTTTTTTACACATAACAATCACCATCCGCTCTTTTCTTTTATTCTCGAGATACGTAAATAAAAAATAAAAAATTAAATGCAAAATGAATAATGTCAGTGTAAATTTACACAATTATTGTAGCAACTATGTATTTTTACACAATTTTGCATGAGCTAATGTGGATGAATTTTTTAGGTTTTGACTTCCAAGTGTGGTCTAGGGAGAAAATAAGTGAGAATTTAACCTAAACTCCAAGCCAATGGAGAAAAAAAAAATAACTGGGAACCCCAATAGATACCCACACATATAAATATTTATTCATTTATTTAATTCCAACGAAAACTAAAACAACTAAAGCCACATCCCTTTTCTATTATACCTCACTAAACGACACCCATTCAGCAGCCTTCAGGTTTCTTCTCTTTTCCTTGTGGAAATTTGATAATTCAATATGAAACTTGAAATTTGCAACTCATTAAATAATATATATTTTGTAATTATATATATAAAGGTCATTATAAATTTAATATTAATTTTCTTATTTATGTTTTATTATTTTCTACTATACTCCGGTCGATGGAGTATTATTTTTGTAATATCAATTGGTCTAGTTATATTTTAGTATTTCTACCTTCATAATAATTGTAGGGACTGGGTCTGAGCACTTCTGCTGTTGGAAAAGTAGATTCAGGCCCAACTAGTCCTAAACAATAAATTTGTAGAGGATGGGTTTAAGAACTAGGCCCTAGTGAGGGTTACAACGAATAAACATGATTATAGGAAGACTAAGTAACAAGAAAATGGGCTTTTAGTGTGAAAATCTGTCCTGGACACCGGTCCGAGGAGCTATCTTGTTCTTATTATCTCCTCAATGCTTGGATATAGAGGTTACAAAGATGATACAGGTTGCTACAGTGTTTTCTACTCCCAATCTCCGATCCCCTTTCTGAAGGAGTTCTTTACATTATATACCCTCCTTCGGCTGATCTTGGCCCTCCATTTGTTGATCGTGCAGGTCACTACCTGAGCGCTTGTCCCATCAGCCGCCATCCCAAACCTTCTGTGAGTTACAGCAACCAAAGTAACACTGTTCGGGGGTCATTTCCTCATTAATGCGGCCAGAACGTTAGTTGTGGGCATTTAATGTGGAGGTGACAGCTTCTCCTGGAATTGCTCCTCCTCCAGGCTCCCATGGCTGACCCGCTGTACTTGTCTTTTTCTTGAGACGCTCTACGAGACTGCCCTTAATGGCGTGCTGCTCTTCCTTTCTATGATCTCGGTTCGCCGAGGACATGGTTGTCCTCGGCTATGCTTCTTGGTAGTTAGGATTTCCTTCATTCGTCCTCGGGCATTTCTTCCTCCTCGGCATGGGCCTTAGGCTTAGTATAAAGTGGGCCGAGGTGGCCAAATTCTTTGACCCCACAATAGCCCCTCAAAATCCTGCTGTCCGGATCCTCGGACGGAGAGGAGGGTTTTGATGCCCTCGGACCTATGTCATGGCTTGTCCAGTCTTGTCCTTCGTCAGTGCCAAAGCCTTTCCGCTTGTCCAAGGCACGTTCCTGACGCTTCGGTATACGGAGCGCACCCTCATTAAATTCTGGCAGCTCTGTGCTCCCCACGTTCAACGGTGTGATGGTGATCAAACGGTGGGGATTTTTTAACTTTATGGGTGGGAAAACCGGCACGGTTATTTTTAATCGAAGGTATAAATGCCCATTCGAACTGATTCGCCTCTTTATTTTCATATTCAAGAGTTCTTGCGCACGTCTCCTGAGCTTTGTCAAATCTCCAGCCCAAATCGCCTTTCTTTTCAGCATAAAAAGCCTATCTGAGGAGCTTTTCCTCATTTATGTAAGTTTCTACTCTCTCTCTGACTCATATTTTCTCCCCTCTAAGTTTCTTTTTCTTTTGTTCCTCTCTTTCTTTCGTCCTTCCCTAAGTCCTTTAACCGTTCCTAGGGATGGGTAGGTTTAAGAAGTTGGTTGAATCTGAAGAGGCAATGGAGAAATTCATTGTCGATTATAGGATTCCCAATAACGTAGGCTTGAGATACTGTGAGGAAGGGGAGTGGTTTTTTAGAAAGGAAGATGGTGAAGTGGTGATTCCCATAATCGCCTTCATTGAGGGTGGTATGAGAATCCCCATGGGACCGGTGATGAGAGATTACCTTAGGCATTTTCGACTAGCTCCCACTCAGTGCACCGTCAATATGTTTAGGATCCTGGGTTGTGTGGATGCTTTAAATGAGAAAATGGGGATGAGGTTAACCCATCACGATGTAAACTGGTGCTACAACCTCCAACACCTAAAGGGTAAATCCTACTATATGAAAACGAGGGACGACAAGGTTCGGCTTATTCAGTGCCTCCCAGAGTCTAGCAAGGGGCTGAATAAGAACTTTCTCATCGTGTCAGGGAGGTGGCACGACGGCCTTCCCTGTCCGACAGAAGAGGGGGCACCAGGTGGGGTATTCAGAGTAGGAGGGGGTTGATCTTTTGCATTGTCATAGTTTGCACCGTTTGGCTGCTAATACGGATGTACTTTCTTTTTTACAGATCCACACGCCTTTGGCCCACACTTTCACTTGGTCAACCTGGAAGATTTGGCGACCATCCTTAGGGCGGAGGTTTTTGTGAACGAAGCTGACAATTAGGTCAGAGCTGCTCACAAGATCCTTGGGTACGATCCCATCCAGAAATCATTCTCGGCCCCGAAGTACGTGATCAGAGCCAAAGATCCTCGGCTTCACAAAATTACCGTAGCAAAACAAGGGTTCTTGATTGCCGAAGGATCCCCTGTTACAGAAGGCGCTACGTTGGCAAGTCCTTCTTCGTCCCCTCAAGCTGAAGAGGTCGAGGATGATTTTGGTGTATTTGATCAAGACAATCTGTTCGAGGATCCCTCTGGTGATCTAGGCGACCCCAATCTGACTGAAGCAGACCTCTACTCAGTAGGGACTTCTTCTCAGGCCGAGATGAGTTTTAAGAAGAAACCCTCAACTGACCTGCTTGACTTAATTGAGGGCCAACTGGGGAGGCCACAGTCCAAGCTTCCTCCTCCTCCCAAGTCTCAACCTGCTCAGACCAGGTCCTCCTCTACCCGGTTGAAGTCGTTATCTCCACGGCCCAAACTTCCTCCTCCTCCCCAGCCGACTCTGCCTCCTCGGCCTGAGCCTGCCGATCCAAAAAGGAAAAGGGGATCCAAAGGCAAAGAGCCCATGGATGGGGGACAGCCTCGCTACTCTCAAAACAATTAAAAATCGGGCACTAGGGTCCAGAAAAGGAAGTCGCCATTCAGTCCGAGGCCCAGGCCTGGCTTCCTGCCCCAATGCTCCATGGGGAGCCTCTGATGGAAAACGCCTCGCTCAGGGACTTTCGAGGGTGCGAATGTGCATATGTGGCTAATGCACTGGAGAGGTGCTTGCTGCTTCCCAGCGATATGGCCGAGCTGGGGAATATGAGGAGGCAAGAGGTCTTCCTCAGCATGAAGAGGTACATGGGCATGGTAAGACTTCTAACATCTACGACCCTATTGATCCTTATCCCTTAGTTCCCATCTTATCGTGAACTTGTTTCAATTTGGCAGGCTGTCCAAGCCACCTACAGGTTGGAAGAGTTGGCCAATGATCAGAGTAGGGCTCTGGTATTCAAGCGTGACAAGCGCTTGGATGCCACGCGGACCCTTAAGAACTCCAAGGCTAATCTTGTGAAGGCAAGGGAGGACCTGAAGGAGATGACAAGGGTCAGAGACAATGCTGAATCAGGTCTGGCCAGCACCCAAAAACAGGCTGAAGACCAGACAAGGCGCCTACTCGAGGCTGAGGATCAGTTGAAGATTGCCAAGGAGCAGATTGCTGATCTGAAGAAAAAGCTGGCCGAGGCTGAGGGGGCCAGGAACGCCGCAGAGTGGGCCAGGAATGAAGCCTTGAGGGCTAAGGCGGAGGCCAAATTCGCCAGGATTGAGGCCGAGAGCTCCAAGGAAAAGGCCGAGGAAGATGCTTACGCCTTGGGAGTGGATGAGACACAGGCCATTCTCAAGGGTCAAGTACCTGGGGTGTGCAGGCTTTACTGTTCCCAGGTTTGGAATGAAGCCCTCAAACAAGCTAGAGTTGAGGCTTCGTCTGACCTATGGAAGGCAGAGAATGCATACTACCCTCTTGCCATCCGAGAGCCCGGCCTTCCTAACTCTGAGGCTGTCACTTCTCTCGAGGTGGCCGAGGTAGGCCATCCTGACACTGCTCTTGCTTTGACTTCTTCTGATGAGCCTGCCAAGGAGGCCGAGACATCAAGGGTAACTGAGGCAGATAAGGGCCCTAGCCAGGGAGTACCCCAGGATGTTGCAGAGCCACCAGCTGATGCCCAGGCCGCTCAGGCTAAAGAGACAGCTCTCCTTGTAATGCCTCTGCAAGCTATTCCTCTGGGTGAAAGCCCCGAGGACCCTGAGGCCACTTCAGACCAGCCTTCCAAGGGTACAACAAAGATCAAGTTAAAGAAATAGGCTGCCCCATTATCTTTTTTTTTTTTTTTTTTTTTCTCTCTCTTTCTCTTTTTTTTTTTTTTTTTTGGACTATTGTAATGGAACGCATGGATTGAATATAAGCAATTCCCTCTTTGTGTGTTAATTGTCACTGTAATGGGTTTTGTTTATTCATATAACTTGTGTTTCGATTATTTGTTATTTATGCAACTTGCGCTTCGATTATTAGCTAAACAGTCTCAACAGTGCGACTTGTTTTCCATTTTTGAAACAGCAACCTAAAAATGTAAGGTCCATAATGATAATTTCCGCTTAGACTGTGATTAGCAATTGGACCACTCTATTCTTACGACCTGCTTTTGCTGAACGGACTATAAAAGGCAACGACCTTGAAACCTGAATTTTATACCTCATGAGTTGGTTATTATATCGGGTTTAAAAATGCTAAGCGCGTATTACTTATAAAGACAAACTTTTAGATCCCATACTTTTAAAATGCAAGTGTGTTTAGAGGTATGTTCCAAAAATTTATTGACCTCAAGGAAACAATTAGCTACCGACTAGGTTTCCCCATAGGTTTGAGTCTGAGGACCATGCAAGACCTTGGTTCTTGAGAGCGTTTGGATTGGGCTGAAAGTGGCTGAAAGTGAAGTTGCGTTTTCAAGTTTTTTTTTTTTTTTTTTTTTTCCTGCGCGTGAACAGTAAAATCACATGATTTTACTGTGCAGGGACAAAAAACACTGTTCACGCACTGTTTATATACTGTTCATGCACTGTTCACGGGTCCCACGATACTATTCACACATTTAAAAATTATTTTGCTACAGTGTTTTCAGTTTTCAGTTTCAACAACAATAAGATTTTCTTGAAGTAGTTAGTTTCCCCACAGGTTTGAGTCTGAGGACTATGCAAGACCTTGGTTCTGTCTAACACTTAAATGGTTGCCAAAACGCAGGACATGTAATCGAAATGGACTTAAACATAAGAATTAGAGAAATTCCTTTGTTAATAATAATACCTTTTTAGGTTATTTACATTCCATGAGCGAGGTACAGCTTTTTCATCTAAGTCTTCTAAGTAGTATGCACCTATTCCTGCTACTGTGGTAATCCGGTATGGTCCTTCCCAATTGGGCCCCAACTTTCCCCAAGACGGGTTCTTGGTAGCCCCCACGACCTTCCTCAACACTAAGTCCCCTGGTGCCAATGGTCTCAGCTTCACATTGGCATCATGTCCTTTCTTAAGCTTCTGGTGGTAGTAGGCCAACTGGATCACCGCCTTTTCTCTTCGTTCATCGATTAGGTCTAGGCTCTTCCCCAGCAGTCCATCGTTGTTGCTTGGAGTGAAGGAGCTAGTCCTCAGCGTTGAGAAGCTTGTCTCTAGAGGGATAACAGCCTCGGCTCCATAAGTCATAGCAAAGGGTGTCTCTCCTGTTGACCGTCATGGGGTAGTCCGGTAAGTCCAAAAGACGTGTGGCAGCTCCTTTACCCATCTTCCCTTGGCTTCATCTAGTCTCTTCTTAAGCCCATTGACTATGACCTTGTTGACAGCCTTGGCCTGCCCATTTCCCTGGGGATACGCTGGAGTTGAGTACCTATTTGTGATCCCCAATTCGCAACAATATCTTCTGAAGGCTTTGCTGTCAAATTGGAGGCCATTATCTGAAATAAGGGTTCAAGGGACCCCGAATCGTGTAACGATGTTTCTCCAAATGAACCTCTTGGCATCCGCATCTCTGATGTTGGCCAGTGGCTCAGCTTCAACCTATTTGGTAAAGTAATCTGTGCCGACCAACAGATATCTCTTGTTTCCAGCTGCCTTGGGAAAAGGGCCCACCATATCCAGGCCCCACTGGGCGAACGGCCATGGACTGGACAAAGGGTTAAGGACTCCTCCTGGCTGGTGAATATTTGGGGCAAACCTTTGGCACTGGTCACATTTCTTAACATACTCCAGGGCTTCCTTCTGCATCCCCGGCCACCAATATCCCTGGGTAAGGGCTCGGTGCGATAGAGATCTTCCCCCTGTGTGACTCCCACAGATCCCTTCGTGCAGTTCCTCAAGCAGTAATTCTGCTGCTTCTGGGTGAATACACAGCAAATATGGCCCAGAATAGGAGCGCTTATACAGTTTGTGGTCCTCGGACAACCAGAACCGAGAAGCGTTTCTTCGTATTCTTTCAGCTTCTGGCTTTTCTTCGGGTAGGGTATCATCTTTGAGGAATCTCACTATGGGGTCCATCTAACTAGGACCTACTCTAACTTCATGAATATGGATCATGCCTATCGCCACCTCTCTTGCTCTATCCAAATGTTCGACAAGGATGGTTCGAGGCAAGCCCTTTGCCGAGGAGGTAGCGAGCGTGGCCAATGAATCTGCATGGGTGTTGCCACTCCTGGAGATATGTGACAAGCTGAACAGGTCGAAGTTTGACTGCAAGCGTTTGGCCTGGTTTAAGTACGCTTGCATCCTTGCTTCTCTGGCTTCCAATTCTCCCTTCACCTGGCCCACTACCAGTCTTGAGTCCGAGAACACCTCTAATGCTTTTCCTCCAATTTTCTGTACCATGGCCATTCCTTGCAACAAGGCCTCGTACTCGGCTTCGTTATTCGTGGCCGAGAACCCCAGTCTCAGGAATTTCTCAATGATGGCCTTCTCAGGAGATATTAGGACCAGCCCCACTCCGGATCCCCTTTGATTTGCTGCGCCATCAACGTACACCTTCCAACATGGGGGCTCTGGCATAGAGACTACCCCAACCGATTTTCCACCCATGTTCGATCCTCGGCTACAATCTCTGCTGGTGGTTCAGTGAATTCGGCCATCAAAAAGCTCCCAGGATTGTGTTCCATAAGGCAATCCTCCCAGTATAATCAGCGGCCCGAAGTGCGGACTTCAAGGGCAGTTGGGTTAGGACAACCACTGTGTGAGCTTGGAAGTAATGGGGAAGCTTTCGCATAGCATGGACCACAGCTAGTATGGCATTCCCCAAAGGCAAGTATCTGACCTCGGCTTCATGCAACGACTTGCTCACGTAATAGAATGGCTTTTGAAGGCCGTTGTCTTCCCGTATTAGCACTAAGCTCACCGCATGAGGGGTCACGGCAATATATGCGTATAGGACTTCATTAGCCTCAGGACTGGACATGATAGGGGGCCAAGACAGGTATTCCTTGAGTTGCTAGAAGGCCGCAACGCAGTCTTCAGACCATTCAAACCCTTTCCACTTGTTGATCAAGAGATAGAACGGTCTGCATCTATCCGCCGACCTGGAAATGAATCGATTCAGGGCTGCGATCATTCCAGTAAGCTTTTGAACCTCCTTGGCGTTTTGCGGTGGTTTTAGATCGTTAATAGCCTTGATCTAGTCAGGATTAACCTCAATTCCCCTATGAGTAATCATGTAGCCTAGAAACTTGCCCGATCCCACGCCAAATGAGCATTTGGAGGCATTTAGGCACAACTTGTGCTTCCTCAAGATATTAAAGGTACTGCCGAGGTCTCCTAAATGCTCGGACACTACCTTACTCTTCACCACCATATCATCAACATAGATTTTGATGCTCTTGCCCAACTGCAGCTCGAACATTCTCGTCATCATCCTTTGGTAAGTGGACCCTGCGTTCTTCAGACAGAACGGCATTACTTTGTAGTGATAGTTCCCAGTAGATGTCACGAAGGCTGTCTTCTCCTGGTCGTCCAGGGCTAGTGGTATTTGATGATAGCCTTGAAAGGCATCCAAGAAGCTCATCCGAGGATGGCCCGCTGTTGCATCCACCAGCTGGTCTATCCGAGGCATGGGGAATGGGTCTTTTGGGCATGCTCTATTTAGGTCCGTGAAGTCTACACAAACCTGCCATTTCCCGCTTTTCTTCTTGACCACCACGGTGTTGGCTAACCATTCGGGGTAAAATACCTCTTTGATAGCCCCTGCACGCTTAAGCTTCTTTACCTCGCCCCTAATCGCATCGGCATGCTCTCTTGAGGGGTGCTGGGGTGGCTGCTTCTTGGGCATGATGGATGGGTTGACGTTGAGATGGTGACAAATGAAGGCTGGATTAATCCCCGAAGCATCGCAGGCATCCCATGCAAACACGTCGATATTGGTTTTGAGAAGCTCAATCAACTCCCCCTTCTCCTGGGGAGGCAGTTGAGCCCCTACTTGAAAGAACTTCTCCGGGTCACCATCGATGACCACTCTCTCTAGGTCTTCGCATTTTGCCTCCTCGGCGGCCGTATCAGGGGGCGACACCGGGTCCTTTGATTGCTATAAGTTCATCTCAGCAGAGGCCGAGGACTCTGCATCGAGCCGATGTGAAATGGTGGGCATCGAGCCGATGTGAAATGGCAGCCACCATACACTGCCTTGCCGTACACTGGCAACCGCGGATTTCAAGAACCTGGTTTCCCAACGGGAATTTCACTTTCTAATGTAAGGAGGAGGCAACAGCCCCCAAAGTATGGAGCTAGGGCCTGCCAACAATGGCGGTATATGGAGAGTAGGTGTCTACCACGATAAAGTTCACCTCCACTCTTTCTGGGCCGGTCTGAATTGGCAGCCTAATCATACCCTTTGGAATAACAAGCTTCCCGTCGAAGCTCATCAAAAGAGAGCTGTAGGGCATCAAATCTTCCGGTCTTAAATTCAGCCCCTTGTAAAGGTCGGGATACATTATCTCGGCAGCACTGCCGCCATCCACCATCACTCTTTTCACATCGTAGTCCCCGATTCTGAGAGTGATCAGTAGCGCATCGTCATGGGGCTGGGTAGTTCCATCCTTGTCTTTTTCTAAAAAGCTCAAGACTGGGTGAGAATTCACTCTGGCCCTCTTCGGCTCTAGATGGGACTCCTCGGCATGCAGCTGAGTCACAGATAGCACTCATGAGGGGTGCGTGCCTGTCCTTCCTAGCACAACCAAGATTACGCTGATTGTCCCTAGGGGTGGTCTTAGGGCATAATCCCTTTAGGGCTCCTGATGGGTCTGGCCCAAATGACCACTGGAATGATGCAGGAGGTGCCTCAACTTCCCTTCTCGGACCAGTTGGTCCAGATAGTTCTAGAGGTTCCTGCAGTTCTCCATGGCATACCCGTGGTCTTGGTGGTATTGGCAATAAAGGTTCTGATTACGCCTCATGGACTCTCTCGCCATCTTGTTCGGCCACTTAAAGTATGGCTCGTTCTTGATTTTCTCCAACACCCGGTGTACTGGTTCTTGGAATACAACACTGACAGTCTGTGTGCTGATAGCTCCGGATTGCCCCACGAAATCTCTCCTCGGGCGGTTGCTATTATGTCGGTCCGACCTGAAATCCCTCCTCTCTTGAGGGATAACCTTCTCTTTTCCCTTTCCTTGCAACTGGTCTTCCTCTACTCGTTTATACTTATCGATTCGATCCATCAGTTGGCGTACACTAGTGGCGAGCTTGCCAGTCAGAGACTTCCTCAGGCTGTGCTCAGCTGGGAGGCTATTTTTGAAGGTGTTGAGGGCGACGTCGTCACAGTTACCGTCCACTTCATTATACATCTCCCAATACCTGTCCGAGTAGGCCTTCAGAGTTTCTCCATTATCCATGGACAGCGATAATAACGTACTCAAGGGCCGAGGAGCCCTGCTGTTTGTAACGAAGCGAGAGCCAAAGGCTTGAGTTAGCTGCCTATAAGAATCTACGGAATTCGCCTTTAAACCATTGAACCATCTCATCGCCACTAGCCCCAAGCTTGAGGGGAAGACCTTGCACATCAGTGCCTCGTTTTTAGAATAGATAGCCATCCTTTAGTTAAACTGGCTCACATGCTCCACAGGGTCCATCTTGCCGTTGTAAGGAATGAAGGTTGGCTGCTGGACGGTGGCGCGTGAACGGTGATTTGGAAAGTTGGTCCAGTGCCCTGCTCATGGCGTCGTTCCTCAAGCCCCTGGGAGATGGGCTCTTACGTGTACGCCTTCGTTGGTGCTCTTCTTCGTGAGAGAAGGTCTCACTTGGGGGGTTCGCGATCTCCGTCTATAGTCATCATCGCCTTCGTCGCTAGAGGGCATGTCAGGGCTGGAGTGAGACCACCTTCGTCGTGCATGGCGCAGCTCTCTCTTCAAATCGTCTATCTCTCGTCGCATGGCCTGATTATCATTCTGCCCCTGAGATGCGTGGCTTCTAACCCCTTCTTGCTGCATGGGCTGGTTGTTATTTTGTCTCTAGAGCACGTGACTCTTCACACGAGAGTGGCTGCTGCCCGTTTGAGTGGTGTGCACACTTCCTTCTCGAAACCTCTCATTCTCTTCATTTCAATCACGCTCAGGATCAGGAAAATTACCTTGTCGTGGGGATCTCGCAAGTTCAGGCTGGTGGGGACCTGCTTGATGAGGGCCTGGCCCTACCATGCTTGATTGTTACCCTTACTAAGACACAAGTTCTTCCCACAGACGGCGCCAATTGTAGGGACTGGGTCTGAGCACTTCTGCTGTTGGAAAAGTAGATTCTGGCCCAACTAGCCCTAAACAATAAATTTGTAAAGCATGGGTTTAAGAACTAGGCCCTAGTGAGGGTTACAACGAATAAACATGATTATGGGAAGACTAAGTAACAAGAAAATGGGCTTTTAGTGTGAAAATCTGTCCTGGACACCGATCCGAGGAGCTATCTTGTTCTTATTATCTCCTCAATGCTTGGATACAGAGGTTACAAAGATGATACAGGTTGCTACAGTGTTTTTTACTCCCAATCTCCGATCCCCTTTCTGGAGGAGTTCTTTACATTATATACCCTCCTTCGGTTGATCTTGGCCCTCCATTTGTTGATCGTGCAGGTCACTACCTGAGCGCTTGTCCCATCAGCCACCGTTCCAAACCTTCTGTGAGTTGCAGCAACCAAAGTAACACTGTTCGGGGGTCATTTCCTCATTAATGCGGCCAGAACGTTAGTTGTGGGCATTTAATGTGGAGGTGACAGCTTCTCCTGGAATTGCTCCTCCTCCAGGCTCCCATGGCTGACCCGCTGTACTTGTCTTTTTCTTGGGACGCTCTACGAGACTGCCCTTGATGGCTTGCTGCTCTTCCCTTCTATGATCTCGGTTCGCCGAGGACATGGTTGTCCTCGGCTATGCTTCTTGGTAGTTAGAATTTCCTTCATTCGTCCTCGGGTATTTCTTCCTCCTCGGTATGGGCCTTGGGCTTAGTATAAAGTGGGCCAGGGTGGCCAAATTCTTTGACCCCACAATAATTATTTAAATTTTTAGTAAGTATTCTTTTCAAAAAAAACTATTCAGTACTATTAGGTATAAACTTATCATGATTTTTATTTATTTAATTATAATTATGAATAAAATTCTCCAAGAAATTAGTGGTTCTGCCATTAATCCAACCCTAATTGAAATACAAAATTGGGCTTTTTCCAATTCTTTTTCAGACCTGATTTTTTAAAAACAAGGATGAAGCCACAAAAATCTTCTAATGTACATTGCGTCAATACTTGTCAATTCTTAAAATAAATTATCCTAACTTAATGGAGACTTTTTGACTAGAGTCAATTAATATGCCTGTTGAAAGTCCAAAAACTTCGAACATGGCTTCCAAAATGACCCGGGGTTGGAAGCTATCACTTTTCAAGTTTTGTCAGAGTAACAATTAATGTTAGCCTAATTATTTATAAAAGAATTTCCAACTAATTTGGCCTTTAAAATCAGTTAGGGTTTATACTAGAAACCAGAATAATTTGGTGACCAAATGTTTTTAAACATTAGTCATCGTGGCATTTTATCTCTTAAGACTTTGATATTTCTTTAGCTGCGATCAAGCATACACTCAGTTGGTGGACCAAACAAATACAGACACTCAAGAATTATCATATCTTTTTAGTAGAGT
This sequence comes from Notholithocarpus densiflorus, assembly GCA_030021035.2. Classification (NCBI taxonomy): domain Eukaryota; kingdom Viridiplantae; phylum Streptophyta; class Magnoliopsida; order Fagales; family Fagaceae; genus Notholithocarpus; species Notholithocarpus densiflorus. Next base: position 58,784 of record JARYZH020000618.1, read on the forward strand.
TTATAGTATAATTTTGTGTTAGAATCTCATTCCTCTATTTCATTTGTGTTTATTTATTAAAAAAAAAAGTTGGTGGACTAAGGACCAAGAGCCTTGTAATTAACTTAATGACAGACGACCATGATTTTAATATGCCCTCCCTCACTTAAAAATGTGTATTAAAAAAAATTTGACAAATGGACTAAGTCAAAACTATTATTATTATTATTATTATTATTATTATTATTATTATTATTATTATTATTATTATCATTATTATTATTACATGTGCACTATATATATTAGCACAAAGTTTAATTACAAAATTAGTTGTAGCCTAAGGTTTAAAAATTTGTTTAAAAAAATTAATATATTTACATATTTTGAAAATCTAATCATTGAATTGCATGTTCTTTATGCTCTTACACACATGTCAAATTTTGTGTCAATCGAATGTTATTTATTATATGATCTATAAACTTATTTTTTTATGCATAATTTTAGATTACAAAAACTTTCAATTTAAACAATTGATTGATAACATAACTATTGATCTTTGATCTTCTGAAAATTTTGTTAGCATGGAGAATATAACAGGAAAATGTAATCAAATGGTGGATTTGTCAAAATTCACCTTCAATAAAAAAATATTGAGTAAAATTGTGATTTTAGGCTACAACTAATTTTTTAGCTAAATTTTATCCTTTATATTATGATAAATAGTAGTATAAAAATATAAACATAGTTCAAGACATGAAAATATCTATTTATGTAATTTTTGAATCTACTTGAAAACTTACGTGGGAAAGCAATTGATATGAATAAAGAAAGGTAATTTGAAAAATAAATTCAAAATCTGTCAGAGATCTGTTTATGGAAAGTGTGTCACAGTCGGTCTATGGAAATTGAGAGGACGTGAATGTAGAAAAATTTTCCTTTTTTTTTTTCTTGAGGGAGAATGTTTTTGTAGTATGGAATTTTATTTGAGGTAGCCAAGATGAGTATGCAACATTTTAAAAAGTTGGGCCAGGAGAGCCATGCCCCTATGGTGTAAATCTGTTCCTGTCTAGGGCGAGCGCATATGAGATTTTCCCGTCTAAGGCACTGACATTAAAAAATTTCTATAATTTTTTTAAGTGCATGTATATGGCAAATTACTCATGGTTTATAAGAGCATTCTTATCAAGGTTGCTATAAAATATAGCATTTAGCATCTCAAAAAATTACTTTATTCATTTTAACAACTCACTTTACAAAACACTCAACATCAAAAGTTCTATTATTTTACCACTTCATTTAAATATTCTTTTTTTATTCTTTCTTTATGTTTTCTTTATTCTTTCTCAATTAACTACCATAACTAACTAAAACTACCACAAGTAACCTGCAACGTTACTGCAAAGTAGTATTGGAGAGAATTATTCTTAGCTTTTTTTTTTTTTTTTTTGGAATTCATTCTCTTAGCATTCAATAATTGATAAGAATCCATAAAACACTAGCATCATTTATCAAAGAAACAATAATAGGATGATCACTTATTAAATGGAACATATCCATTTTCATTTATATTGTTGAAATTTTGCATCAAGTTTGAGATGTCAGCAACCATAATTTTTTCCTGCCAACTTGGTGTGCAACTAAAATTACAGACTTGAGCTACTCTTTTACTATTACACATAAACAAAATTCTGCAGCAACCAAGCCATTTAGCTTTGACAGCATCTTCCACCACGGCTTCTTGAGTTGCTGCATTAGCTGTTGATGCTCCACTGCTGGCAGCAGCTATGCAGTACAGATATCCAGCAGCTACCCAGTGCAGAAAAACCAGTGCAGAGGAAAAAACAGCAGTTAAATTAAACCAGTGCAGAATAAGAAAACAGCAGCCCACACTCTGCAGGAAGCAGCTATCCAGTGCAGAAATCCAGCAGCTACCCAGTGCAGAAAAACCAGTGCAGAGGAAAAAGCAGCAGTTAAATTAAAACCAGTGCAGAAAAACCAATGCAGAGGAAAAAACAGCAGTTAAATTAAAACCAACCGAAACAATATCCAATATAGATGGGAGGAGGTAGTATCACATTATCTTAAAGTCCAGCAAAAATCACATCAATTGAACTATTAATCAAGCCAAAAAATTTTGTAAATCACTTGGGGCATCTAATGAAGACCAGCATTGGTATGAACTCTAAAAACACATGACCAACAATGTCTCTAGACTCAAACAGAAATAATAGAAAAGAAGATGCTATTACACAACTAATTTCTAAATTCTTTTGCTAGCTAAGAAAATGCTGGTAAAGAGAAAAGAAAGAAATAAAACTGACAAATCTTTTTGATTGATAAACTACACATCAATAGTTCACATACCAATTCTATTTTTATTTTTATTTTCATTCTTTGTTTAGGACTTTTGCTCAAGCTTACAAGTGCAGCCCATGATAACAAAATCCAAACACAAATTGTCAAAAAGCAACCAAATTTGCATTGATCACACCAGAAAAGGATCAAGATATAACATCAATAAAAGCAACCAATCCATTTGTGAAATCATAGCAAAACTCAAAGCTTTCAATAAACACTCTAAAGGCAGTAATCTAACTATAAGCTGTGATTAGACAACAATTTGTGAGAGCTAACTAAGAAGCCAATTGAGTAAATCATGCAAAATAGACAGCACAGGGATTGTAATTTTAGATCTTAGTGACAGTAAATGTTCTCATCTAGGCTATTCATTTGAGACTGTTCTAAGGTGAGAACTTAGCTATAAAAGTTCACATACATAACTCATGAAAATACAATAAAAACTCACACTTGAAGTTCCTACGACTCGCCATGTAATTGCCATAAATGATTGATAAGGTCCGATTGGAGTTGATAATGGATTTCTTGGTCTCTAATGCGTTGATGACTTTGGATGAATGCCATAAATCCATTTGTATGCTCATGTGACACTTGTATAGGAGGATTATTCACTTCATCAATTTGTTCATAATCGAAGTCTACCGCTTCATTTTCATCTCGCTCATCTTCAACAATCATGTTATGGAGAATTATGCACGCTTTCATGATTTTTTGGAGCACTTCAGGATAGAAAAATCGTGCAGGTCCACGAACAATTGCGAATCGTGCCTGTAGTACTCCAAATGCACGCTCAACATCCTTCCTATACGCCTCTTGGGCTTTTGCAAATAATTTTTTTTTTCTTCTTGTGGAGCTGGAATTGTCTTCACAAATGTTGCCCACTTTGGATATATTCCATCAGCAAGGTAATATCCCATGTTGTAGTTATTACCATTGATTGAGTAATTAACTGGAGGAGCACGTCCTTGTGCTAGCTCAGAAAATACAGGTGACCGTTCTAACACATTAATATCATTATTTGATCCAGGTAACCCAAAAAATGCATGCCATATCCAAAGATCATATGATGCCACTGCTTCCAAAATAATAGTCGGCTCACGAATATGACCACAATATTGACCTTTCCATGCACATGGACAATTTTTCCATTTCCAATGCATGCAATCAATTGAACCTAACATACCTAGAAATCCACGCCTTTTGCCATGGGCTAACAATCTAGCAATATCTTCATTATTTGGCTTCCTCAAATATTCCTCAGAGAAAATATCAACCACAGTAGTAACAAATTTTTCCAAACTCTGTAAGGCAGTGGTTTCTCCAATCCGCACATACTCATCCATAAAATCACCCGTTACTCCATACGTAAGCATCTTGAGTGCAGCAGTGATCTTTAGAAAGGAAGATAACCCAAGCTTTTTGCCACCATTTCTTTTTTGGACAAAGTATGGATCATGAGCTTCTACCTTAGAAATAATATTGAGAAAAAGAGAACGGCTCATCCGAAATCTCCTTCGAAATACTTTCTCTGGATAAACTGGCAAGTCGGCAAAGTAGTCAAGGTAAAGCCTTTCATGGCCTACCAAATGGTTACGTCTAATATAGGAACGACGTTTTCATGACGTTGAATTCTTGACTACTTCTTCGATTATTTCATCCTCATCGGAGTCATCAAGAAGCAATTTGCGAAGCAAAGAGCTACCCATGAATACTACCTTCAAGACAACAAATGAAGAGCAAATCATTGAAATAATCATTGAAGAGCAAATGAAGAGCAATTGGTCATTTACAATCTCTAACTGTCAAATTGACATTAATTAAAGGATAACAATACATAATGCCATGTCCAGACTGTCCAAACTTTGATTCTATTTTCAATGTGGGTGTTTAGCTCACAATACCAAGTAAGGGTTTCTTTTTAATTTTATATTTAGAGATGGAACCATTCAAAAGCAATAATATTGTAGTGTAAGCTTCTCTTCAGGAGAATGAAATAAAAAATAGAAAATCTGTAGACTTATCAACACATAGCAACTATCAGCATCAAAGAAGTTGACTTTGCTTCTTTGATAAGTATTTTTTGAGGCAATTCCAAAACTTTTTTTTCCCTCAGTAGAATTTAAGTGATATTAAAAAACTCTAGTACAAGTAATTGCAAGTATAATAATGCTTTCATATCAGACCTTACATGAGTTCCTGTTAGCATCATCTATGATCTATGTATACATATCAGGTACGTCTAAAATTTTATTTATAAAAAAAAAAAAAAAAAAAAAAAAAAAAAAAAAAAAAATCCTCCCATATTCTATTCTAAATCATGCTTGCAGATCAAGATTCCATCTCCCAATTGGTAGATATAATTATAATTCACAACACGAATTTGTTATGCCTGAAGGGTTACTAATCATTAAAAGATATAAATAACACAGTAAAAAGACCCTAACATCAAATTGGAGGAAAGGAGCAAAAAGAATGACAAAGTCACATGACATGATAGAGGAAGCACAAGCTTGCACTTTTAACTCCATAAAACCAGAATTACTTTTTTTTTTTTTTTCCTGAATCAATTATAAAACAGTTACCTTCAGCAAAACGCAAAATCTATAATGTCACCACACAAAAACAAAAGTGACATTCCAGAATTGGAAACGTTTTTAATCAATCAAAACACAGACACACCCCTAGAGAATGCATGAAAGGTTTAACAAGCTTAGCAATATTGTGATGGACCTGATGGTTGTACAAATTTAGAATATATACATGTACATATGTTTAACCCCAAGGATAGCACAAACAACTAGGGATCACGCCTCATTAAGTGGAAAATATATTTTACCAAAAAAGCTTCATAAACATCCAACAAATTTTTACATAATGAACTGACATTCTCATCAGCTAACTGTTTAAAATAAGAACGTTCAATAATGAGTGGTAAGTCAATTCAAGTCCTAGACAACTTCTTATTCAACTTTGGAGTTGGCAAATAAAATGTTTACAAGTTTAAACCACAACACATATGGCAACAAATTAATTCAATAATGTGTACTTCAAATGAACCCCAACAGTTCAGGAACTTGGCTTATGTGTTTTAGGCAGATGTCATCATGAGTAGGAACGAAACTGATCTCTCATGGCAAAGCATAATGTTACATGATCGGTCATAGCAAATATCAGAAAATAAAACTCCATATCCATACCACTGATAATTCATTAAAAGACCCAATTCTTCCTAATAGAAAAGAGAAGATTTGTTCACTAACAATTTATAACATAATTACAACTTCAAGCACAGCTACAGCATTTTCACGGTAAGTGCTGAAATGACCAATTTCATCCTAGTAAACCAGAATTGCAGCATTAATTTCAAAAAGTAAAAGGAAAATTTTTATTTTGTAATTTAGAAAAAAGGGTTAGCTGTAGAACAGAGCTAACTATTACACTAAATTTAATGTCACAATTATTTGTTGCAACATATCTGAATAAGATTGAATATAACCACCAAAAAATATGGCATCAATAAGCTCCTAGAGAAGGCAAAAGAACAACCAGCTAGCTGGCAGCATTTCCTTTTATAATTACTCTGAAATAATGTAACAAGAGACACATGCACACCCTCATACACAACCAGCAGATCCTATTATTTAAATGGTACCAAAATCTCAATATCATTCACATTCATATAACATAGCTCTCACACTATTATTTTACACAAAGCAAGTAAATATCAAAGAACACAATGATCTAATACATTCCTTTTTTATATATAATATAAAATAACAAAATACATCAACCATTTTCTAACGTAACAAAGTTGATCTAGGCTTCAACAAAATACATCAACCATTTTTCTAACATAACAAGGTTGATCTACTACAAAATACATCAACCATTTTTCTAACATAACAAGGTTGATCTAACTACTACCAAAATACATCTATCCAAGACATCATTTACATGTTTCAACTTTCAACTACCAAACTATTTACTTGACGCTTGTCTTGCAAGGATTCCCTCTTGGAGTTGTTCATAAAAAAGTTTTAGTGCTCCAAACATGCCACTTGTGTCCAAGCTCATAATTCTCTCATCCTCTATCATACTTTTGATACGAAGCTTTTCTCTTTCAATTATAAGTCTTTCCTCCTCCATTTGAATTCTTTTCTCCTCAAATCGAACTCTATCCCTATCCCTCAACTCTTCCAAACGAATTCTTTCCTTATCCCTCAACTCTTCCAATCGAAACCTTTCCGCTTTGATGCGGAGACTCTTTTTCTTGTTCTTGTAAGTCCTCAACAACTTTCATTTTCTTTGCCAAGTATTCTCCAACATCTTTCCCACTAGCCTTTTTCTTTCGATTGGCCTTTTCGGCCTTCCTACCTATTGGTCTCTCGAAGTTGGTAGTGTCATCAACTAAGGACACATCATCCCCATCGGCAATAGATATTGAATCTTGAGTTGGAGGTAGCACTACTCTCGAGTATTCCTTAGGCATGCTCCATTTTGGTTGGTGCTTCAACACATGCCAACAATGTTCAAATGGAAAGTCTTTTTTGGCTTTTTCTTTATACATAGCCTTTGCATTTTCAATCTAAAAAAATTAAAAGAAAATGCAAATAATTAGTATCTTCAAACTATTGGTGAATATCTATTTTGAAACTATTACAATATAATTATACCTTGTCCTGTTCGGTTGTACCACTATGAGGGGTTGCTTCAAGTGCAGCTATGAACCCACAAAATCTACTTGTCTCCCTATTAATCATTCTCCATCGACATTTTAGGGAGCCAGTAGTACGTGTACTGCCGGATGGGCTGCATTGGCAGAAGTATTGCCAAATTTTTTCCCAAAATCTTTCTTGTTTCAGCTCATTACCATGCACAGCATCAATACTAGTATTGAGCCATGCCGAAACAAGGATATTATCCTCCTCTACACTAAAGTTGGTACTCCGTCTCAGCGGTTTGTTGGAGGTGGTGATCTCAACTTCAGGGGAAGAAATTATGTTATTTTGGGATACACCCAACAAAGGAGAGTTAACATCAATTTGCCCTTCTATGATATCAGGGTAAAGCGGCATGTATCCTTGTGAGTCCATAAGTAGATAATGTCCAGTCAACTGAAGTTCAATATAAAATTAGAACCAATAAAAAGAGTAAATAATTACAACTAGAGTAAATATTAGTTCTCAACAACCAAGGAAATGAATCCAGATGTCTAAAGGTACAATGCCCTGCTTCTCAATAACCTTTTAAAATTTTCTATAAACATCATGTGTATAAGTATATATGCCACTGAACTCAAACATGATGTATGAAATTTCATACAAGTATAATGTTCATATGTGAGCAAAGTTTGATTTCATGTGTGTAGAGAAAAATGCAAATCTGTCTAAAATATGTTCAACATATAAAACTCTAAAGATGTTACTAGAATTTTAAGGAGGAATTTCAGCAAACACAAACCTGTGCTTCACGTTCAATGCTGTTATCCTGAGGAGTGAAGCAAGATTGCTGGTATCGCTCTAGTGCTTTTGGTTATACTGCAAAAAAAGAATTGAATTAGATAAAATTATAGGAATAGAATTAGAAACCAAAAAAAAAAAAAGTAAGGTGTACCTGACAAGAGAGAATTAGAGACGAGCTGAGGACTTGTCCGCCAAAGCTCAAAACGGCGCCGTGCGCTGGTCAACAGTGGTTTTGGAGTGCGAAATTTGGGTAAAGCTATTAGCTCTAAGATCAGATCGGGAAGAACTGAGCAGCAATACAAGACCCACAAAATCCCTAACCCAAAACAAAAAAATAAATGGAAGCCTGACCCACGGAGCTTCAGTCTGACCCAAATGGAAGCCTAATCCCCTCCCTTGAATCTTTGGTTTTGATATGAGAATATGGGTTTCAAGACTGGGTTCTTGGGTTTGGTCAGGGAGAGAAGAGTGGGTTCGGTATGGGTTCACTCAGAGGAAGAAGAGTAGAGGCTGTGTTTGTGATGGTGGTTCGGTCAGAGGGAATAGTGAAGCGGAGATGAATTGGCGGCGTAGGTTGAGGGAAGGGAAGAGTGGCTTGGGTTGAGGGAGAACGAAGGAAAAAAAAAAGAAAAAAAAGAGAGGAGGCAGAGGCGTAGGCGTGGGAGAAAGAGAGAACCAGAAAAAAAAAATGAGGGAAATCCAGAGGAGAGAGGCGCGAAAAGAATGAGGGAAAACCAGAGGAGACAGGCGCGAAGAGGAGATAGGCGCGAAAAAGGGAAGCGGGGTTTTATTAAACAAATACTTTTTTTTTTACAATCTTGCTACAGTGGGGTGCTAGAGATAGAAGTCCACTGTAGCTGGATTGCAAAATAAATAAGATTTAAAACCATTGATGGGGTATGTTTTTTAGTATTTATAGCATTTGGCATGTTAAATTTTAGCATTTATAGCATTTACTCATCTTAATGAGAATGCTCTAAGGGCGTCATCTGTCATTTTACTTTCACTAGATCATCAGCATCAGCTATTGCCAAAAAAAAAAAAAAAATCTATTTTTACATACTAAAACTTACTTTTACTATTTTAATATAGCATTTGACAACACACTCTCCGAGTCTCCATTACATGTTTTATTTTCATGTTCTTTTCATTTATTTATTATTTTTTCTCTCTCTGTGCCTCTCCCCCGCTCTTTCTCTGTGACAGCAACTCACCCAACACCAAAACAATTCACAATCACAATCAACATCAAAGAACAAATCTCCTTCAAAAAAGAAGAAGAACGTGAAACACACAGCTTAAAGTGATGGATTCTATTCTGAAAATTAAAGAAGGAACAAAAAAAAAAACGTACCAAAGAAGCTATGCTTTTGGTTTTGAAGTAAAGGAAACAAAAAACTAGCTGTGAGCCTGTGAAGAAAGTTACAGAGAGAGAGAAAAAGAAACAGAGAGAGTGTTTAGAAAGAGAAAATGCCACCATCTCCATACCCATTCACAATCATAGTTACAAAACTCATTTCCATCAGTCAATCTCCAAGGCGAGGTCTGAGAGTTGATATCCACGGCGAGGTTTGAGAAAGAAGAAAGAGGCAAGGTCTGAGAGAGAAGAAATAGGTGAGGTGAGAGAAATCTGAGATTGAGGGAGAAGAAAGGGGAGCACAATGTGAGAGGAGAGAGGAGAGAGGAGAGAGGAATTGAATAAAAAATCAATATATTTTTTAGCATTTGTGTCCATTCCAAATTTGGAACGATACTATTCATTAATGCCAAAATTTTTAGCATTTAAAACATCAAATGTGAGGGATTTTTGTTGTTTGGTGTGCCAAATATTTGGCATTTGGCACACTTGATGCTAGTGCTTTTAGAGAGAAATTTTTGGGTCCAACTATATTGGAAAGTAATAAAAGCATATAAATAAATATTTTTTTAACTAATCTATGTGTGACTGCACAGTCTACACCCATGGTTATTAGTATTCTAATTCGGATCTTAAGATCTTAAGATCCTACATCCCTAAAACTTGTTGGATCTTACTAGGATTTGTACTTAAGTAGGATTTGTGTGGGATCCAAATCCAGATCTTAGAATCTTATAGAATCCCAATCCCATAGGAATACTAAAGATTCTATGCTATAAAGGAAAATTCAATTTTTGTTTCTTATTTTGAGCCTCAAATGGAGCCCAAAGGTCCCAAACAAATTTTTTTTTTTAAATGTAAGAAATAGATTAGCTTAGCAGCCCCAACCCAAAATGATTTTAAAAAAAAACTGTTAAGTTTTAAAAGTTTAGAACAATTGGCAAATCGTGAGCACAAACTTATCAAGATATAGATCTTAGAGTCTATTGGTTTTATTAGACAATGCTTAAGGTGATACAAGTCAAGATTCAAGAATATACAAGCTGCAAAAAGAAGAGTTTAGAAACTGTCTGGTTCGATCGATCGAAGAACAGGCTCGATTGATCGAGAGTCGTATCTACAGAATTCTATTTCAGCCCAAACTCTACTTAAATGTATTGGGTTCCAAGTAAAACATTACTAGTATATAAAGGAAACCCTAATTACGTTTTTATAAGGCTTTTCAGAGAGAAGAGTATGCCTCCTTTGTATCTAGGGTTTTGTACCCAAAAAGCTCTCTCATGTCTTCTATCGGTGTTATTCCTTGAAGAATCTCAAGATTCAGTGTTGTAAAAGTTGCTGCCTTCTCTAGTCATCAAAGGTGCTGATGATCTAAACCTTCAAGGGTGGTCTTAGAGTCACAAACAAGAGAGTTTGTGTTTTTTATCACAAGTGTGGGTGCTTGTGTTGCAAAGGCCAAGGAAAGAAGTAGTCCATGGACTCGGAGCTGTCACGTGGTCGTGGTAGTAAGTTTTCTACTCGAGGTAGCAATAAGATGTTAGTAGTCTAAGTCTTATTATACAAACTTCAATTCTTTCATAGTGGATCTGTTTTACCTTGAGGATAGTTAGGTTAAATCCTCCCCAGGTTTTTTACCGGTTTGGTTTTCCTAGATTATCATATCGTGTGTACTTTATATTTTTGCACTGCTTTACATGATATGATTTGATTATGTTAGCCTAGATCTGAATAATTTATCTAAGTAATCACTTGGCTAAATAACTAGGTTAAACAACTTCTGTTTTAAGGGGTCTAAAAACGAACAAAAACATATTATTATAAAACATATTTGTTTTGTGGTGTTGTTTGATACATTATTATTTGTTTTGTGTTGTTTATGTGAGACATTAGGTATTGTTATTTACTTTGAGTTTATGTGAGACATTATATGTATGTTTGTGGTGTTAGAACTTTGTATTTGTGAGTTGTAACTTTTAATCTTTGAACTTTGTTTATATGCATTTGTAATTTGATACTTTGCCTTTTATTAGTAATTTGTGTCAAAATTTACTTTTTTTCAATGTTTTTTTATTATAAATTATGAATTATAATTATAGATATTTTTTAGTATTTTTTTAATAAGAAAGTAGAATATTACGATTCTCATATCAATCCTACAATCTGATTTCCCAACCTTCTCACTGATCTTGTGTAGAATCTCGATCCTAATAACCATGACAACACCGAAAAACTTGATCAATTACAATAAAAAAAAATCAACATTAACAACTCTATGGCTATTTATTTTTCCACATACTGAATTCAATAAGATGTGACACGTATGTAGCTAATATATTTTTTTTATTAAAAATCGTGTGTGGCTAATAGATGAAACTATAAAAGTCTAAACTTGCACTTTCTCAATAATACTTTCCTAACTTGCTTAAATTTGTTTTTCCCTTGTGAAGGGTAGACTCATTAGGGATCCTGCGGTGTAGGATCTATACTAAAAATTTGATCAATCTATTTATAATGTATTATAAAAGTTAGATTCTATAATCGGTGGATGCACACAATCATGACAAGTGGTGCAATCTTCTATCTATTTAGAATGCTATTAACAAATAGTGCCACATGGCAAGTAACAATTTGTCCATAACATATCACATCTGACATATAGCAATACATTTAAATATAAAATTAATGATACATTACATTTAATATTCTTAAAGTGATGATGCATGTCTATATTATTTACAAATATATATCACCGTGTACCCTTGGTGCGGTGGTCACTCCACAAGTATAAATACTTGTGGGGTGTGGAGGGCAAGGGCCGGGGTTCAAGTCTCCAGAAGGGAGCTTCACACACATATACACTTAGATTAGGCTAGAGTAAAAATTCTATCTTGTATAAAAAATAAATAAATAAATAAATAATAAAAATAAAAATAAAAAACAAATATATATTTTTACCTATTTACAATTCGCATTTGACCATTTGATAAAGAATAATGTAAAAAGTGACTACTTTCTGAAATAAAAGTTTTTTAAAATGTTGCATACAATCTTTGAAAAAAAAAACAATTTAAATATTATATCTAATTATATACATTATCATTTTATCTAATTGTTGTCTTCTTTTCCAATTTCCATTCTCATTTGAGCTACCTATTAATGAAGGCAATAATAGTTATTTCCTATCAGAGCCCATTATAATTAACTAGCTTGTAACTACATGCATATACATAGATACACTTAAAGATATACAATAAGATGCATAATATATTTCCTATATATATAATTTAAATACTATTGGTAGTCATTTTTATATTTTGTTAACTATTTAAAAAAATTTGTAAGGATATTATTAGGTATAAAATGTAAATTGTCCATATTTTTAAAAAAAAAATTATTGTGAAGCATTTTTTTTTTTTTTTTTACGATTAATTTATTTTAGATTTTTTGGTTTTTGTACTTAATAATTCATTTGGATGAATATTTAGGGAAAAATGCTCACACACCCCCTCAACTTTAGAGTAGTGGCCAAAACACCCCCTCAACTTTAGAGTAGTGGCGAAATCACCCCCTCAACTTTTATATTGGTCAATTTACTCCTTAAACATTCCACAACTGCCAAATCAATACATCAGTTAATCTAACGTTAAAACACTAACGGAAGTGGCACATGACACTCACGTGAACTCAAAAAAAAAAAAAAAAAAAAAAAAAACACAGTCCCAATTTTTTTTTTTTTTTTTTTTTGAGATAAAAAATAGAACTGTCCCAAAAATTTGAACGTGATAGAAAGAAAAAAGATGAACAGACTGGTAGAGAGGAGAGAGATAGAGAGAGAGAGAGAGAGAGAGAGAGAGAGAGAGAGGCAGTAGAACTAGAGCCACTGCGGCACGGCGTGTCAGCGCCTAGTTCTTTATCCCGCCATTGTCTTGCCGTTTGTATCCTAAAGGTGCCTTGGTGGGTTCAGAACAAGCTGACTCGTTTTGTTGATCCGTGGCACATTTTTATTTTTTATGTTTTCTCAGTGTCAAAATCTAAAAGGCAACTGTGTCTTTTGATAGGTTCCATTTTCCTTCATACTTTCCCAAAAATTTCTCTCCTATACCAACACGTATTTGTCCATCAAGCATCAACCCATTATTTTATTCATTACAATAGTTAATATGATGCCAAAAAATGAGATCGATTCCCATTGTTATATAACTTGGTAATCTATTCCCTAATATCAAATAACTAAAGTAGCAAAAGCCAAAAGAGAATCAAGAGAAAAGATTAAAAAGAGATGTTTTTGATGGGTCGCTAAGATGAGTTGGGTTTTTGTGATCGATCCGAACATCAACCAAAAAATTTTCAAAAGGGAATCAAAACAAGCTTTTTTTTTATCACATGGTTCTATCGCCTCTCTCTACTCTCTGCCGGTTAGACCCAGGTCTGTCTGTCTTTCTTCTTTCTTCTTTCTATTGTGTTTCAGATTCTTAGGACTATGTGGCTTTTTAATTTCACATGAGTCTCACATGCCACTTCTATTAATGTTTTAACGTTAGACTAACTGATGTATTGATTTAGCAGTTGTAGAATGTTTAAGTAGTAAATTGGCCAATATAAAAGTTTAGAGGGTGTCTTGGCCACTACTCTAAAGTTTAGGGGGTGTGTGAGCATTTTTCCCGAATATTTATGATGTAGTTCCACATTTGATTCTAAAATTAAGAAATAAATCTCTTTAAAAATAAATAATTTAGGACACATGGCGTAAAATTAGAACTCTAATTTGAATTTCTCTTAGTTTCACTTATTATTATTATTATTATTATTATAGATAATGACATAAATTTCTCCCACTACACGTTTTGGTAGCCAAAGTGGTAAAAAAAAGGTTGTAAAAGTTAAATGTGTGAAAATATCTAATAATTATTAGAGTAACTTAAAAAGAATAACTGAAAAGAAATTTTAATTTAGGGAAAGAGAGAGAGATATGGGTGTACAGTCAAGGGAGGTTTAATGCCAGTTAATGCTGGTCAATAACAATTAGGTAATTGCCAATGAACTCATGACGCATGGCAGTCAAATAGTGTGACTTTCTTTTATCTGTTGGAGAAGACAGATAGTGTCAAACAGTGTAACTTTGTTGCAGAGGTTGATGAGGAAATGTGGAAGTGTCTTATGAGAACACGTCTGTGGCTTTAATTATTAGGGACACATGATACGAAAATTATTAGCTACTTTGAAAGTATGGCATGTGTGAACGAGAAGGTGGAGGCTTGGGGAGGCTAAGGCAAGCGCGTAGCCACATAGGAGAGTTTGAGGTGTGTGGTAGGAAGAAGGTATGGTTGTAAATGACTTGAGTCAAAGTGATCAAGTTTAGTATTTAAAATTCATGAATATTCAAATAATTTTACCTAAAACACAAGGGGGGCTTGTAGGGAAAACTTTAACTTGTTTACGAGTTATTTGATTAAGTTATTTATTTTACATATATAATAAACGCTAGAACAAAAATATTTAGTCATTCACAAATTTATACAAATAATTAATAACTAAATTCTATTTAAAATCATATCATTTTAGTTAATTAGATAGAATAATTTTCGTTTATACACTTATAAAATTTAGATTTACCAACCTTGTAATTAATTTTAAAACTTATATAAACTTTTACAACAAAATAGACAATTTATATCATTAATAAATTAAAGATAATAATCTGGATAAGAAAAATGGACTATTTATATCTTATAAACTTATTTACAAACTTACACAATCCAATTTAAAAACTATATAAGTAGATGTTTATACATATATATATATATATATACACACACACACACACTTAAATTAAGCCTTATACTCACAAGTTTGTTCACAAATAAATTTTTATATTTGAGTCGATTTGTTTACTAATCAAACCTAAACTTAGGCTTGAACTTTGATCATTTGTTAAATAAGCCAACATAAACCTTTTTTTTTTAGTCCAAACTGTTCATAAACATAGCACGGATTAGTCGCTAACCTGTGCTATGCAAGAAAAGGAATTAAACTCCTTGCATTTGCACACAAAGAATAGAGGCATTTGCACTAATCTTGTAGCACCACTCTTTCTCACTATTATATGGCTACCCAAATACAAGAGAACCTATGTACATATATACTAGCATAGGTCAGCTACTTCAAGTCCTAAACCAAGTGGGACTTAGTTTACAAGTCCTTGTATTTCAAGGCAAACAACAAAGGAATTAAACTCCTTGCATGACACGAGGAAGAGTTTGAATTCTGAAGGTTTTCGTTGGAAACACTATAAAATACCAATCTGTTAGGTTCTAAAGACTTAGGAACTAATGTTTTTAGAACTCTAATGTGTAATGTTGGCAAACCATGATCAAAACAAGTGTTAGTCTTGTTTAGACTTGCTCAAAGTGTGTGCGTTGTATGTAAAGTTGGAATCGAGTGGCTGCAGAAGTATTAGTGACTTTCGGCCTAGCTCGATCGATCAAAGAACAGGCTCGATCGATCGAATCTCGGGCATAATGTTTTTTTCTGCAGAATTTCCAACTCAGCCCTAGCTCATTAAAACATTTAGGGTTTTTTTATGTTTTGCCCTAGGTATAAAAGGCAAACCCTAGCCACATTTTTGAGTTGCTTATATTGTTGTTTGTGTGAATCTCTTGTGAGATCCTTGAGGAGCTTTCCTTCACACAAGCATAGGATTATCAAGGGGGAGATTTTTTCAAGAACTTGATGATCATTTAGTTGCTGCCATAAGAGTTTAAAGAAACACAAGCGGGTGTGCTTGTATTTGCTGGAGAATCTAAGAAAGAAGGAGTCCGTGGTCTCGGAGCTTGCACGTGGTCGTGTCAGTAAGTTCTACTGGTGGGTAGCAATAAAAAGTCGAGCGTGGGGGCTTGTAAGTCTTATTGTATGAACTTCGATTCTTTCAAGATAGTGGATTCAGGTTTACCTTGAGGATAGTTAGGTTAAATCCTCCTCAGGTTTTTATCGGTTTGGTTTCCTGGGTAATCATATCATTGTGTTATTAATCTTTCCGCTGCTTTGCATGATATGATTGTTTGATTGTGATAACCTAGACTTGGAATTTGGACTAAGTAACAACTTGGCTAATTAACTAGGTTAATCCATTTGTGTTTTAAGGGGTCTAAAAACCATCACAATCAATTAAGCTATAAGGCTCTTGGTCAACTACCACCAATTAGATCTACCATTAGTTTTAAAAAAAAAAAAGTAACAAGAAAACTAGTTAGCCGTTTGTTTCCTAATGGACCAAGTCAAAATTTTTATTATTATTATTTTACAAGTACACAATATTTATTATGATAAAAATTAGTATAAAAAATTATAAACATAGTTCAAGACATAATTGAAGTATTTTTATAACCGATAGAAGTATAACAAAAAGTTTTATTAAGTTTAATAAATATGTTCTAAGATTAAGAAAGGAATAAGAAGTAAGTAGTCTAACGATTAATTCAAGTGTCCTTTTCCTTAAAAAAAAAATAAAAAAATTAAGCGTCCTATTTTTAGTTATATTATATATATATATATTCTTGTTTTTTTAAATTTAATTCAATTATTAATATAAATGGTTAATGAACCAAGGGTTGAACTATTGAATCGTTAAATCATTCCCTTAATGGATATTTATATGAGAAAATTTAATAAATATCTTAAAGGCATTGATTTATGAAATATTTTTAGAAATTTTATATGAAAAAAGAAAGAAAAAAACTAATTCATTCGCAATATTTTATATTTTTCATAAAAATAGTATCAATTTTTTTTTAGAATTGTGTACTAACAAATGCCATAAAAGCAGGGCCAGCCCTAGGCCTAGGCCACCGCCTAGGGCCCCTATTAGAGGAAGTCCCCAAATTTTGGGGCAAAAATTGATATATTTAAAAAAAAAACAAATTAGAGATATAGAGAAAAAAAAATTAGTTTTATAATTTTCCTCTATTTTCAAGACGTCCCAAAGTATTGAGTAATGTTAGAGATAATATAAATTTAAATATATGGGTCTTACAAATAGAGTAATGCTATAGTTTTACAAACTATTTTACAACATTTTTACAAACTGTTGTTGTAGCCAACTTCTTACTGGTTCTCATCTGAACCCACCGATAATAATACTTTTTTATTTATCTATAATCATTCTTCACATCATCAATTTGTAAAAGAATTTGTATCTCTAGCATTTTCCCTTACAAATATATGTGTCACTAATTGCAAGAAATAATTCAGATAGAAAAATGCTAGAAATATTATTAATTTTACTTGAAAATTTTACAAATTGATGTGACAATTAATATGATATGTGGACGTCAGTAACTTATTAAATGCATTTTTGAATTATTTTTTGTAATTAATGATACATCTTTGTAAGACTCGTGTTGTAAAATTTATAATATCCCTAACATCATTCATTCAAATACTTGTTTATTATTTTCTTGAAGTGTCACTAATCGCATTCATTTTTACATCGTTTGAAAAAAAAATTTAGTAAAATTTGTTATATCTTTAGCATTTTTCCAAAAAAAAATCATATTATAAAATAAAAAGAATAAATTTTTATTATAAAAAATTATGATATTAAATATTAGTTAAATATTATTTAAATAATAACCAAAACAACCACATTTAAATATATCGTTTTAGGCGTTCAAACTTGTTGGGCCGTCCCTGCTGTCTATCTTCTCTTTTTTTCTCAAAAAAAAGTCTATCTTCTTTTTTATACGGGACTTGCACTTGTCTGAAAACCATTCCCGGTTAAAATGTCAGGTCAGTCAAAGAAGGTTTAATGTCAGTCAATAATGGTTAGGTATCTAACCAACTCATGACGCATGTCAGTCAAATAGTGTGACTTTTTTTTATTTGTTGGAGAAGAAAGACAGTGTCATCACTCATACAATGTGACTTTGTTGCAGTCTTTAAGAAGGAAATGTTGCAGGGGTTGATGAGGAAATGTGGTAGTTACTTACGAGGACACTTACACGTTGTACGAAAATTATTAGATATTTCAAGTGTATAACGCGTGTGACTTAGAGAGTGGAGGCTTGGGAGGCTTGGGAGGCTTTGGCAAGCGCGTAGCCACATATGGGAGTTGGAGGTGTCTGGTCAGTAGTAGCTAGGTATGGTTGTAAATTAGTTGGGTCGAGGCGATCGAGTTTAGTATTAAAAATTCATGAATATTCAAATAAATTTTACCTTTAACACAAGTTGAGCTTGAACTCATAACTAAATTAAATTGAATTCAGATCTTTTAGATTTCTTAGGATACTCTACTAATAAATTTTTTTAAATCCTAATAACTCTTTTATGATTTAAGGGTCTAGATTCTGCCATGTCAATATTCCACTAACAATACTCTTAAAATAATAAAATAATGTTGCAAACAAAACAATTAAGATTATTGTTAGTGGAATGCTGATATGGAAAAATCTAAACCATTAAATCATTAAAAAATTGTTAAGATTGAAGAAAATATATTTAGTAGAGTACCCTAAGAAATCTAGAGGATCTGAATCCAACTAAATTACACATTCAATAGTTTGATCCATTTTCTTGTTAAACAAACTTCAACTTATTTACGAGTTGTTTGATTAATCTATTCTTCTTACATACAATAAACACCAGAACTAAAATATTTTAGTCATTCACAAATCTATTCTAATAATCAATAACTAAATTCTATTTGAAATTATATCATTTAGTTAATTAGATAAAATAATTTTTGTTTATGCACTTATAAAATTTAGATTTACCAACCTTGTAATTAATTTTAAAAATTTTATAAACTTTTACAACAAAATAGACTATTTATATCATCAATAAATTAAAAATAATAATTTGATATTGTTGAGGTACAAATTTTCGGGCCCTAATCTCATTTAGCCCATTCACTAAAAAAAATAATAAATAATACCCATACAAGCCCATAAACTATTTTGAGCCCACATAAATATTTCTCACATATTACCCAAATATTCTCCATATTATTGCCCAACTTGGGCTCCCACAAATATTCCATATATAAATCCCATAAATTACCTTGGGCCCTCTCACAAATACTACCCATTATATACTACATATTATTCAATTTGGGTTTTCCACAAAAACACTTATCACGTTGCTATCAAAATTGAGCCACAAAATTACACTATCTCTACAAAAAGCCCAAAATCATTTGACTTGTGGGCAAAACCCAAAAAGCCCAACAAAACTCTCTTATAAAGCCCATTGCTACACGGCACCTCTAAAACCCGTTGCTACACGGCACCTCTAAAGCCCATTGCTACACGGAAATATTTTTACAAAGTCCAAATATTATTTTGCCCCCTATTTTACAAAATCCAAATATTATTTTGGCACCTATCTTACAAAGCCCAAATATTATTTTAGCACCTATCTTACAAAGCCCAATACTATTTTGGCACCTATTTTACATATACTAAAGCCCCTAACTCATGGGAAATATAATTACTCATCCCTCAAAAAATACTTCTCTTACAAAATATATAAAAGCTCATGTATATCACCCATGCCAAAACTATTCATTTTGAAGGAATGACCAAGCCCAAAGAAGCTCAACTACAAGGCCTAGCTGAGCCAGCCCAGCTCACATACAGATCCCAGCAGCTGAAGCTCACATGAGCTAGCCAGACAAGTTTCAGCACAACCTGACAGCTGGAGCCCATTGCCATCAGTTCCAGCTTGTCCAATTAGATCAGAAGAGAACACATGTCCAGCAGGGGTTAAACCCTTCCATGCCAAGCTGATTTCCATCATTTCTCATGTGACACAAAGCTGAGATGACATGACATAAAGCTGGGAAGCTTCAGCCAGCTGTCTCTCATTTCTTCTCCAACCCATTCGGTCAAGGACCAAGGACAGCCATGACCAGGCCATGAAAGCTTCTAGAACAACTTGAAATCAGTTCATTATCATGCCAAAAACGTGTACTCTCTAGTTCATGGACCAAGCACATAAACCCCAAATGGGGAAACTTAGGGAAATGTGGTTTGAAAGGCACCAAAGGGATCTCCAGCAGAGTTCCCAGCAAAGGGCTCCAAGATTGACACTTGGCTTGGGGTGATACAATTTGCTCTAGGGAGATCTGATTCTAGCAGCAGCAAAACCAAGATCATTAGCCTAATACCTGCTTTAATCCCATTAGCTAAGGACAATCAACATTTAATACCAAATCAGAACTCCAGTTGCTATTACCCAAAACAGCAAGAGCATTCTTGTTGAGGTCTAAAAAGTTATAATGTTGTACCAAGGCCCAGAATGGCACAGTAAGTTAAACTCTATGGAAAAATAATAATAAAACGCTTGAGCTCACAACAAGGAAAAAAGGATGGTAGGCCCAAATCCATTAAAAAGATTTAAGCCCAAGACCCACGAAGGGATAGGCCTTAGGGCCCATGAAACGAAGGGAAGAAAGGAAGAAGCCCAGCCTGCCAAAATCAGAAAATCAAAAGGGAGTCCAGTGATAAGAACTCGGTCATGATACCTAGGGACTGCTAGGAGCTCAGGGTCCTCGGGACATGCAGCAAAGCTAGAATGAGATTAAGACAGCTTAAAATGAGTGCCCAAAAACACAAGAAACGAAGAACATATACGTCCTTATCAGCCACCCAATGATGCAGAAAGAAATCAGAAAGCTTGGGGACTAACAATTCATGAAGAAAGGGCTGGTACCTCGGGGAACCCAGAAAGAAAATCCATGAAAGGAAGTAGCTGGGAAAACTTTCAACCTAGCAGAGATGGAATCAGCTCACTCAAGAAAAATGACAAAAAGGAAAGAAAGCTGAATCTGAAAAGGTGAGGTGTAGAAGCCTTGAAGGAAGAGAGATTAGAGGTTAGCTCTCTAGGGACACCCCAGAACGGAAAGTCAGCAAGAGGCTTTCGGGGAAAAAGTACCAAAAGAAGAAAATTATGAGAAACAAGGAAGGGACCAGCCACTAAAGTTGCTGGCACAACATTGGCTCTAGTACCCAAGGGAGCAAAGGAGGGGAATCAGTGGTACCCCGGAACCCTAGGATGACACTATAAAAGGGGAAGCATCCAACGGTGAAGGGGCATTCAACAACAATGAATCAGAATAGAATCATTGAGAAAACTATGTCAAAAAACTCAAAGAAAGTAGCAAAAAGAAAGGAAAACCTTGCCTGGTATCCTAAAACAGCAACTATAGAACATACTTGGATTCAAAGAGATTCAAACTTTGCAAGTCTTAAAGGCTTGAAGAGAAATCTAAGTCTATAATTTTTGAGCTTATTTGGACCTTGTAACACGTCTTAGTGAGCATATTGTAATATACAATTAAGAAAAGTAATGAAATACCTCACATTGTCTTAAGGACCCTTAACTTTTATTTGTGTCTTTCTTTATTACATTGCTCATTTACTGTTTCTTGCTGTTCCATACATATATATTTCTTGTTTGCTAGTATGTATGTATTGTAGGATTCTTGCTCTGTGCACCACTTGGTTTGTAATCAACCCATTTAGCTGCGGTAAACCAAGCTCAGTCCTTTGAAACAACAACTAAAAGGCCCAGGGTCCTTACTTCTACTTGGGCCTGGACATTGTCTGAAAAAGGACCCTCACAATTCTAAAAGCTAAGCTTACCACTCTTGACTAAAATCCTATGAAAGATCCTCTAAGGATTTTCTGAAGATTGAGGTTGATTTAGCAAAGACTATTTGCTAATCACCCCCTAAAACTCAATTATAAATAGAAGCTCTCCACCAACACTCCAACACACACCAATAGAGAAGAACTCTCTCAAAAAACTTCTCTATTCTCCTCGCTCTAATTTTCTGAAGGCTCTTAGTGAGGTTCTGAGTCTCTGAGTCCTTAGTTTCAAGCTTAGAAACTAAGCTCTTCAGCCCATAGCTCACAAATACCTTTCACACCTCTACTCGTAAGTTTTTATCTATCCCTAGCAGAAAGCCCCAGTAGCTTTACTAAACACTTTCACTCACTACTCTTACTACTCAAAATGACCCTCTCTACTCACTACGTATACTATATCCATGAGCATGCCTTGGCATCATAACGATCTTGCTGCCCTAGCTGGAATCTCTCTCTCTCCCTTCATCTCACACTAAGTTTCCTCATTACTTGTTGCTATAATGGAACCTATGATATTTGTTTATTCATTTACTATTGAAGGCTATGATGTAACTGCTACCATAGAGTTTTTTCCTCATGTTATCATATTAGAAGACTTTTCTCCAGAACCAATGGATGATGAGTTTGAAGATGTAGATGCTTTCCTTAATCTGTGAAATAGTTAACGGCTGAGGTTTATGTTGTTCTGGAATATTTTATCGCTGGAATATTTTACTGTTGGGTTATTTCTTTATTGCAGTATGCTTTTTATTGTGCTGACGTGTCTGCTGTAGAAAGTGTTTTTGGGCCATCTCATAACCCTTGTCAGTCCCATCCTAGGCCCAAGGTATAAAAAGAGGGCGAACTCTTCAAAAACTTCACCGATAGCCTTTGGGCCATACTTCAAGCCCATCGTCGAGTTTCGGTTTAGGCCCCCAAACCAACATAAATCTCATTTGTCGGAAGGAAAACTTTTCCGCCCCCGAAAAATATCTTATAAACTTATTTACAAACTTACACAATTTTGTCATTTTTTAAAATTAAAAGCTAGTATTAATTTATTGTGTTTTCTATTATGCCGCTACCTTATTTTCGGGAGCATTTAAACTTTTTTTTTTTTTTGAAAACGTTATTTAAGGGTAATTTTGGAACTTGTATCTTTTAAATTAAGAGACAAGACAATAAATGGTGCTCTTTTAAAAAGTTGAGTTTTCTAAACGTTATTAGCAATTTGGGACGGAGGTAGTACTAATTAACTAAGTAATTTATGTGCTTGTTTGTTTGCATTTGTACCACATAAACATGCCATGCAATTCCAATTAATAGTACTATTACATGAAGTAAGTTGGCCTTTTAGATCCTCAATAAAGTCACCATGAGGAGTTAGGTTTGACATTTTCAAAATAAACTGTACATTAATAGACATGGCAAAGAGAAAGACGTTGAAAATTTTACTTAACCCAATCAAAGAAGACTTATATGTTGCAGACTTATATATACAATATATCATGTTGCAGACTTATATGCTTTTATGTGCGAAAACAATGGCCTTTAAGAAGTTCATTTCAATGGTTCTCTTCATTTTGATTCTTCTCTTTGCCTCAAAAGTGGAAGGAAGTGGAGGAACCGAGACTTCTCAGCTAGTCAGCTTGGTGTGGCAAGTAATTAATCTGCCCTTATTCTCGGTTTTTATAGTCTATTTGTTTTTAATGTTTCAGAAAATGATAAAGTTGTGTAAAGATAGTTACATTATGCTACTAACTCCACAGCTTAAACTCTTTCCCCCTAGACCTCCAAACTTTTTGTGCATAAAGAAGTTTCTATTAAACTATAAGGCTATTGGTACTATAAGGCTATATAAAGCTATATTATTAGTGAATGGAAGCATGAAGTTGGACGAACCACACTTAACTTTATCTCTTGTGTGAATGTTTTAATTCTTATTTTATGTGAATGTGCACCATATTTAACTTATCTCTTGTGTGAATGTTTTAATTCTTATTTTATGTGAATGTACTTTAATTCCTTAGTACTAAATTCTAGTAAATTGGGAAGAGGGTTGGCGTGCATCTATATTACTTTTTATTTATTTATTGATACGATAGAATTTTAATTTATGACATCCACTTTGTTAAAGTTGTTGTGTGATTGTATGACAATTAAATGATAAACAGAAGTATGAAAAAGATAGTACACACATGGTTTGGCCTAATGGCCTATATTCACGGTATGAAAATTCTAGATGACTACATATTATATTAAGTATTTGCGTTACAATGAACCCAATATGTAGGGTTTATATACTAAAGAATAATACTTGACTAAGCCTAGACTATTCATAGACTAACTTAAAGTTAAATTAATTATTCTACAAATACATGAACGTACAATTAATTTGAGCCACTTTGGCCACAATATATCTAATATGATATGTTTTACATTACTTTAAATATGGACAGGTGAGGGTATTGCCCTTTTTTTTCTTTTGTCTTTTCTTTTGTCTTTTTTTTTAATTTTTTTATGGGAATTTTCTTCTTTTGTCTTTAAATGTGGACAGGTGAGCGTATATGTGTTGTACATACAAGACTTTAATCTTCAGCACAACTGTGCTCTGTAAAAGAAAACTATTGACTTCAAATACCTGAATTTAATTTGGTTGAATTATTATACTGTATTCGGGTTATGACTATCTTCCTTTCAAAAAGAAATCAAGAAAATATATACATCATTTTTCAAAGGCCTTGATTATACGGCATTAATTTCTTGTTCTTTCAGATTTCAAGGGTCGTAATTAAGCTCATGACTGCTGGCCCCCCTTGCGGCTACAATTACTGTAATAATCCTTCCAGCGGCCATCGTTGAGAACTTCTTTTGTACTGCTCTGCTAGCTGTATCTAAAGGAGTCTGAGAAGTATTTCGGCTTCCACTGCATGGTGGTTTATACTTTATAATAACTAATAAGCTTCAACCCTTTACTACATGCAATTGCTGTTCCCTCCTTTATTTTTATTTTATTTTTTATTTTTTTTATATTTTATTTTTCATGTAATTTGGGGAAAAAATTGGCCTTTTCCCTTTTTAAAAAAACAATCTAGTGTTTTGCCCCATTTTCCAAACTAATTAGGGAAATGCTCCTCTTTTGAAACTTGACTTTCTCAAAATCGAGTTAAGTCCTATAGTGGCGTTTTAAGAAGCCTATAGTGATGTTTTAATGAGCCTATAATGGCGTTTTGTAACTCGAGCTCCATGAACTCGAGTTATAGGCAAAAAAAGGAAAAACTTGCATTGAACTCGAGTTCATGAAGATCGAGTTACAAAACGCCACTGTAGGTCTTTAAAATGTCACTATAGGCTCCTTAAAACGCTACTATAGGCCTCCAGAATATTTTTTTTTTAAACTCGATTTTGAGAAAGTCGAGTTTCAAAAGAGGAATAATTTGAAAAAGGGGGCAAAATGCTGGATTGTTTTTTTAAAAAGGGCAAAGACCAATTTTGTCCTGTAATTTGGTATATGATTATACTGGCTGTGAAGCACGTCCAGTGCATATTAATATAATAATATTATCGTACTACATTTTGTAGGACCTTTGAAATTATTGTAAGAGTCCCGTATATGTTCCTGATTAGAAAATTAAGTTCGAAAGTCTCATAACTCGATACTTTATGCATGGATGTTCAAAGGAGAGGAGCTCGAGCTGCAGGGCAGCATATTAATGCATATATTTCTAACTATCAATAAAATAATAATTAGAAAAAGTATAAAAAAAATTTATGGTTTAAGGATATTGAAATAATTTTGTAAAGCTGATTCTCGATTCGACTTGCTCTCATCTTTAATAGCTTAATCCATCCTGCGGGTTCTAAATGCCATATACTTTTGAATGTGGGGAGGAAAATAAGTTGTGGAGCGAGGGGCTGTGTTAAGGTTTTAGACCCTAGTTGTCTCAGATTTTATCAAATTTTAACCCAATAATTAATTAGATTAATTATGCAATAGATCTGAATCAATTAAACATCAAACAAGCATAGATCACATGAACACCAAGAACGATGACCTAGGAAAACTTTTGAAACTGTGGTTTCAAAGTAAAAAATCTGGGGGAGAATTTAACCTAAACAATCATCAAGGCAACATTTCACTAATAGAATTGAAGTTTATACAATAGACTTAACCCTAAATCTACTGCTACCTCATGTAGTACTTACTAGCGTGACCACATGTAACTCCTAATCCACAAACTTTTCTATTGTGAAACTGTTGCACACAAACACACATGTTTGTGATTTTAAGACTCCACTCAAAGATTTAGATCAACTGTGGTTGATTTGATTTCAACAACTTTCTTCTAAAGCCAAATTTGTTATTTGCACAAGGCCTCCAGATTTAGGTTCAAAAGGGTTTGGAAAACTCTAGATCTGTGTACAAAACACTCCCCCTTCAACTCTATAAAATGTGCTCTAGGATTTTCATTTAAATATCCTTAAGATCCATCAAAACCCTAAATCCAATGGCTAAGAAAGAAAGTGAGATTTCAGATCTGCACGAATCTCGATCGTTCGAGATGTGCATCTCGATCAGTTGAGATAAGTGAGATAGTTTCCACACTTATCTTTTCTTACTTCCTTGAGCCTTTAATTGTGCAGAACTTTATTTGTCTTGTTTCTGAATATTTCTAGACTAAACGCTAGACAAAAACTAAGTTCTAAATGTTACAATTTGTTCATGGTTGCCAACCTAAAAATATAGACTTTATAGGCTGCATCCCCAATCTTCTCATTTTCTAGCTATCATTCATGATTATCTTCTATAAAATATTTAAATGTCAAGTTTTTATTTTATTAACATCTGATTAACACAAAATTTTGTAATACATACATATTAGAAGAATGAGAATTTATGATCCAACTATAAAATTTTTAAATATTTATTTATTAAAAAGTTATTGAGTGGTGTAATATGAAAATAATTAACACCAAGTGTAACTTAATTTCATCACACACATATATAGTGTTATTAAAAAAAAATAAAAATTATTTTCAACAAAAAACAAATTACAACTAAAAGAAGAAATTCGATGGCGGAAAGAATTGCAAAACTATTTCACAAGTTAGCACATACTCAAATAGATGCGAATCCCATGTGGAAATACTGATTGGCGAGATGGCAGTAGCGCTAAGTGAAAAACGCATAATTACTCTCAATATGATTTGTCTGTTCATTAATTGAATATATCATTTTGAGAAATTTAAATAACACTTTGTTTATCACAATAAATCAAAGTTACTCCAAAAATAAGGACTCCCATGTCCTTGAGAAGAGAGCGCAACCAAACGAGTTCAAAAATGGTGTTAGCCAAGCATGGTATTTAACCTCAATAATAGATCAGGAAACAGCAATTTGCTTATTCACCCACCATGAAATCAATGCATCCCCTAGCAAGTAGTAATATTCAGTGGTGGAACAACGATAAGTGAGGTTTCCTAACTAATCAGCATCAAAATAGGCACATTGTACTAAACCATTGGTTGATGAAGAGAAGAAAAGCCTACGAAAATTGTGTGCCATTTTGATCATAGTGTAGGATGTAGAAAACAATAGCAAAGTGAACAGAGCATGGGGAAGGCAGAAACTGACTATTGAGGTGCACAACATAAGAAATGTAAAGACGGGTGACTGTTAAGTACACAAGACTATACTGCCAACTAATTTTCTATAGAGATTAACATCAAGAAGAATCTCGCCATCCGTGACAAGAAGCTTGATATTGGAATTAACATGTGTGTCACTGTCACAAGCTTACAATCAATGAGCCTCACACAAAAGATGTGATCATAGACATATTTTTCTTAAGAGAGATGATAGCAGCCGTCATCAGAATAGGTGATCTCGAGACCAAAAAAGTCCGCTAAGAGTGCCTAGATCTTTCATGTCGAAGTGGTGGCTGAGTGATCATTTAAGTTCCTCAATTCGTACAAGATCAACTCCATTAATAATGATGCCATCAACATATAATAGTAAAGGAGTAACACCCTTATCTGCGAGATGGAGAAAGCAGGTTGAGTCATTAGGATTAGAGGAGTTTGAGCTATGAAATTGTAGCACTGAATTTGGTAAACCAAGCCAAAGGGATTTGAGGCCATAAAAGGATTTGCAAAGATGACAGATGATATGAGGTGGGAGCTAACACTAGTGTTTAAACATTAAAAAATATATTTGTGGACGACTAAATTTCTCGTTCGAAATAAATCAAACAAGTAAAATAGTTTCACAAATGCAAATTTGTATTGATGATTGTGTGGTTCAATTCTCTGTAATTACAAAAGAGTGATCCTTTGATTCGATCTCCTTAAAAGACTTGTTGATTGGATTTGTGGTAATGTGATTTTGCCTTGAACACAAAATATCCTTCAATTTGGTTGAGAGATGGATTGAAGATTGCTGAAACGGAATTACAATGAATCTCTGGCTATAAGCTTGTTAGAAATCCTTTGTTCTTCACGTTCTTCGTGTTCTTCGTGTGTTCTTCGTTTTCGAAGGTTTGTGGTGGAAGTTCTTCGGGGCTTTAAAGGCTTGAATCCGTAGAGCTTCACTGATTTGTGATTTGTTGATGTTTCTGAAGACTTTTGAGCTTGATTCCAGCAAACTTTAGGATCTAGGCAGATAGTTTGGATGATTCTGCTTTGAGTGTTCTTCGGTTTTGAGGTTGAAGTTCTTGAAGGCTTTGAGGCTTGATTCCTGCAGAGCTTCTGTACTTCTGATGCTTCTGAATCTTCTCTGATGCTGCTTGTGCTTCAGATGACTTCGTCCTTCTCAAATGCCTTAGGAAGGCTTCTATTTATAGGAGTTTGGGAGTGGGTGAGCGACACGTGGCGGAGTCTGATTGGTGACACATGTCACAGCCTGATTGGTCCGCCTATGTCATTGCTTACACGCACTGGACTGCTTGTGTCATTGCTTACACGCGCTAGACTGCTTGTGTCATCGCTTACACACGCTGATGTGTGATTGGTTTTTGCATGACACTTGGCAAATTTCTGTTGGTTTCTGAGTAGTGATAGCAAAACCTAGCAGCAATACGTGACGCTTTGTAGTTGGCTGTATTTTGTGGACTTGGTAGTGTGACGTGTCAGCTTGTGATAGGTTGGGAATTTTCCCTCTCTACAAATGCCCCCTCGAGACTCGTTCACGCATACAATTTCGGAGTGTGGTGTGGGAATGAGTTTCGAAAACGGAATTTTACGCTTGACTCTTCAAGTGAAATAGTTGAAGGTGGTGGAGCTTTCAGCAGGATGAGATAATTTTCGAAGAGTAGACCCACCAATATGAAAGGCTTCGATGAGACCGAAAAGGGGTCTGTGAGTATTTGAATATACTTGCGTGACCGAGCCTTCTCAGCAGAGGTTAAGTTGAAGTAATTTCAGAAGAGTGTTTTGGTACTTTAGAGTGGGTTGGTGAGGCTGAAAGTTATTTGCAAGAAGTTGGATATACTTGCAAGATTGAATCATTTCAGCAGAGGTTAAGCTGAGGTAATTTCAGAAGAGTATTTGGATCGTTGGCGGCGATCACAGGGTGTAGAAGATGGGGAAGATGCGAGAATGGTGGCTGGGTACAGCATGCAGAGTCATAGGGCTGGCCTTGCATTTTTAAGAAGTCCAGGCGAAGTAATTTCTGAAAAATATACTTTGGATTACGGCGAGGACATGTGCGAAAGTGGTTGAATGCGCATGTGTCATTTTTTCACTCAGGTTAAGTTGAGGTAATTTCAGAAGCTTATGGATTCTAGGGATGCTGATGTTGGTGGTGAAGAAGACGGGGATGAAGCAAAGCGAATGGGTGAAACATACGCCACCATGGCGCTGGCCCTGTATGTTGGGGACCCTTTGGTGTAGATGTTTTTGGGAAGTACACCTTGGGATACGGGACTGACTGCATGCTGAATGAGGTCCGACGGCAAGTCGTAGAATGTGCCTGTGTGATGGGACCATGCCGACGGACATTAAGTTGAAGTAATTTCAGAAGTATATTTTTTGAAATTCTTCAAGCTGATTTTAAGTTGGAGTAATTCCAGAAAGTGTGTTTTGAGGTACCAGCGACGATGACTTTTGGGTCTCACACTGGAGGGGACATGGAATAAGGCTTTGGTGACCATTTACCGGCACCAAAGGTTGATTTCTGATGAGCTGGTGCCTTGGAGGTTGTCGTAAGTGTTGGATGAAAGACAATTTGTAGGACACCTAAACACTTTTTACCACCTTCACCTAATGCCGCTTGTTGGAAAAGCACAGTAGACGAAAGATGGAGCTAACTTGTGATCCTGGTTTTAGACACCAGCCAAGTTGCTATTTGTTCTGAACCGCTGCTTCTGCTGGAAGACCAAGCAATTAGAGAGAGACTACGGGATCCCTGAGCTTAGAAACATGTGTCTCTGCTGTACTTAGATTTCCTGGTCAACCAAGTCCGAGGAAGCATGGAACGGCAACACCGGCCTTGTTATGAGTAATTTTATGGCCAAATGAGGTCGTTAAGTGGAGAAATGAAGTTTGTTTGGATCTCAAAACTACAATGATGTTGTGAAAAGGGTTTCTACTGAACCATGAGAGGGTTGATTTCAAACTGATTATGAAGCAATATTGGTTGCTGAGTGTTGAGAATAATGAGGCTACAGTGAGAAATGGCTGTGAGAATGAGGACTTGAAAATTTGAAAGAAGCAAATCTTCATTTCATGATTCAGTGTGTTTTTCTTGATGAGTTTTCGAGGAATCCGACCCTTCTATTTATAGCGGAAAGATGAAGAATGGTAGATGGGTAGTTGAGAATGGCGGATGAGAATTTTTGGTGAGAATGGTAGGCACCGAACGATAATGGCAGGTGAGACTAGTAAGGGACGAGAATGGTAGGTGGAAGACTAGTAGGGAAAGAGAATGGTAGATGGGAGACCGGTAGGCACCGAACGAGAATGGTAAGCTGAAGTAGTGACCCAATGTAATTTCAAGTTTAAGACACACTTGTGAGAGTTCATCTGTTCTTTAAAAGGAAGCCTTGATAAAGTCTGAAGGATAACCCTAAAGGGATCCAAACTAAATGGATAAATCTCATATTTTGATCTTGGGAGCTTAAGTTTTGGACACTGCTAGTACTTCGAAGAAGTGTGTCACATAGGTGGTTTCCAAGTCGCGAAAAACTGAGCAAGACAAGTCTGACTTGAAAATCTTGACTTTGGGTCGACTTCAACACAAAAGACAACTACCTTGGAATTGAGTCATTTGTGCAATTTTCGAGTCTCAAATGATGGAACGGACTCCAAAATTGGAATGTACGCGAAAAATTGAGCAAGACAGGTCCTTCTTAAAAAATTTGACTTTTGGTCAAGATTTATGCAAAAGTCAACTTTCTGGAAATTGGAGGTTTGCCCAATTTCCGAGCTTCAAATGAAGAAACGGATCCCAAAATCGGGATGTACTCGAAAAACTGAGTGGGACAGGTCCGTTTTGAAAATTTTGACTTTTTGGTCAAAGTCAAAGGTCCAATTTGCTCAAAGCATTTTCTCTCTCTTTTTTAAAAAAAAAAATTTTTTTCAGGCGGTTCGGACCGAGTTAGGTGAACCGGGTCGGCCTGGAAAAACGGGTCAGACCGTAGTGGGAGATGACGTCATCAGTGACGTCATAATGCTGGAGGTGGCGCGTGTTGGCACGTGAAACTGAGGCGGGGATCTCCGAAGCATCTGGTGGCGCGTGGCGGCGCGTGGAAGCTCTTTTGGTCCCAAAATTTTTGGGTTTTGTCGATATAAGGCCGTAGAAGACCATGGTATTTTCAGTTTTCTAAAATTGTGGGCAGATTTGCACAAATTTGAAGGACTAAGCCGTTGGTCATCGCGAGTTTGTGGCAGCGCGTGGAGGCGCGTCACGGCTCCGTTGTCGATGATATTTCTGGGTTTTGTACATCGAGGGCCGCTGGATCGAGTGGTGGCACTGGTTTTGTAAAAATTTTCTCAGATTTGTGCATATTTGAAATAGAAACTCGCGGGACGTTGGGAATTTGTGGCCTCGCATGGTTGGGCATCTGGGCCTGGATTTTTCAGGTTTGGTGGATCGAAGGCCGTAGAAGACTCCTGTGATGTCGGTTTTGTGGATTTATGGTCTTCGACGGCTCTGACAGTATTTGACATTGGTAAATCAGCAAGTGTTTTTGCTTTCAAGGAATATGTGAGCTAGATCTTCATCCCAGGTCTAGTGCAATATTTTCTTTCTGACAACATGATCCATTTATGAGCTTTTACCTCTGATTTTTCAAGGTTGTTACGTCACCCTTTGAAAATATGGTACTTTAACTTTTTACACATGTTTTTCCTTTTGTCTGTTAGCTTCTAAAGATCCCTATATAAAGCCACCCGGAGCATGCACTAATTTGTACATGCGTAATCTCTAGTAACAGAATACTCTGTGTAGTCTCCCGTAACATAATACTCTGTGTAGAGAAACCATGCCTTTTTTTTTTTTTTTTTCACAGGTATCATGATGCTCTTTTTTAAGGATTCGAAGATTGGTCAAGAACCAGCCTTGTTTATTTGTAAGAGGAAAGATGGCAAGGATGCGAAGGCTACGACTTTGATTGTTCGTCCGCCCATAGTTGGAAGATTTTCAGAGAGATGGGGTCGTAACTCTTATCCTCTCAATTTGCCGAAATGGTCACAAGTCGTTCCTTCTGATGGCAGCTCTAACTTGGAGACAACTATCCTTCTTGCTTCGCATCACAAAAATGTTGCTAAATCAAAGCCCTACAACACTTTGGGACGAGAGATAATTGCAAAACGTGCCGATTGGGATTTTTCCTTTAGCGTGAACGGAGGGTTTTCCTACTTCTCCCTTTATTGGGATTGGCTAGAAGATGTGCTCGGTCGGTGTAAACAACTCCTTGATGCGACCCACCTCTACAGTGCTGTCTTTGCCTCCTTGTTCACATACGATTATGATGAGAACCTCATGAAAGCATTTTATGAGTGTTGGAGTCCGTCAACCAATACCCTCCATACCTCAATTAGGGAAATTTCCATCACACCATGGGATCTTTCCATTCTCGGTGGACTTCCTTGCACAGGTGTATTTTATGACGAAGTAGTACCCAATGCGCAAGAGCTGGATGGAATCAATGACCAAGGACGACCCTATCTGCCGTACAGCTGTCGCTACCTATTCTTGGCGTATCATCACCTTCAAAACCAGCTGAAGAGACAAGGAAAAGTAAGTGTTCGTGACTGGATTACTTTTTGGTATAGAAGAAATAGCAAGTACCCGGCTCCTAGAAAACCAGCGAGACGGACAACCATTCCCAAGTATAGTCAGAATCCCTTGGGCGAGATAAACGAGCATGGGCCATGGTCTGATAAAGAACACGGGGTCTTTACGGATCTTCAAGTTGAAGGTGACTTAAAGGAGGAGACTTACTTATCGGTGCTTCTTTCCTGTTGGCTGTGCATATTTGTCTTTCCTATCAAAGATCAAAATAGCATCCGTCCAGGCACTTTCAAGATCGCAAGTTCCATAGCTAATGGTCGTTCATTCGGCCTTGCTCCCCTAGTATTGGCTAGCATTTATCGTGGACATAATACCATTTCTTCCTCTCCTACTTCGAGCAAGTCTGGAGCTAGTTTTGCCATCCATTTTGTTTATGCCTGGGTAAGTCATTTCTTCAGAAGCAATCGCATGACCCATGATAAACCATCTGATGCTTTGATGACTAAATATTCTGATGTAGGCTACGCCTCTCCATTCAATGAATTCTCTGCATGCAAGCACATACTAACCGCCACCAACTTTCTTTGGCACCGAACTGCTTTCAAGAAAAGCTATGACCAAACTTTTATCAACAATGATCACTTATCCATTTAGAAGTTTGACTACTTTATGAGCCTTCGCTCGGGGTACTTGTCACTTCGATGTGAAGATCAACACATTGTAGAAGCATATAGTCCTCACAGATTCAGTCGGCGTTTTGGATTTCATCAAGACATTCCAAGTGATTTGAAGGAAGAAATTCATACAGGCTCTTTAAAAGACCTATACCAATTCTACCAATCTTTCACTCGCTGCAACACAGATTCTAAGGTACTCATTTCAGCTTTTGCCACAGACTTTGGAAGACGGGTCAGACATAGCTACAAACAATGGTGGGAAGGAGTTTGTGGAAATGATTTTACCAAAGGAACAGATCTTTTCTAGCTGACATCGCCTCCTTCCATGTTAAGGGAAAGAGGGAACTACAAGACCCATACATTCCACAGCCTTTGTCAGAGTTTGCACGACGTCATTTTGAAGATGATAATCATTCAAAAGACTCATCTCGACATATCAGAGTTGCTCGGAGTCAAGGCACCAAAGGTCCATTTGTTGTACTAGTTAGGGATGCCATTAAAATTTCTAAAGAAGAGGTGTGTAATGACCTAGGCTATAATTGGAAACATTTGAAGAGTCCAATGAAGGGTGTTGATGCAGAGAATTCTATTAATCATGCGCATCTTCTTACAAATAGTGAGTCTTCTATCTCAAAGCCATCTGCGAAGAGTCCGAATCTCAGGAGGTGTAAGTTTGCTGATGTTGGTACGTCGTCCAAATTTCCGATTGAGACAGAAAGGGCACCTCTCCCATCCCTGCAACCAACTAAACCTCCGGAAGTCTCCGTGTTTCAGGCCAAGGCGTATGTTTCTTCCATGCGTAGGAAAGGGGCTTCTATTCTGGGAGATGTTCTTCTAAACATGCTTTCGAATCTTTCTGTAGATAACATCCTCCCACAAGCTAAAGTACATGAAATTTATAGTGGGGTTGAAAGTCTTGGAGTGGACCCTCAACACTTGCGCGAAAATGTTGACAAGTATTGCGAGGGTATTGCAGACTATTTGAAGATGAAAGAATCTCTGAACAAACGACCAAGTCCTGTTATCTTAATTCGACGCGAGACTGAAGTTGAATTCCTCCTTTCTGAAGCATCGCATAAGAAAGCATCTTTGAAGATCGAGCTTGATACTGTTAGATTGAGGATGGCTGACCTGAAACCGAGCTCGTTCAATTGGAGCAATCATTGTCTCAAATTGGAACTCATCAAGTTGAATAAGACGATGTTGTGCAAGCCTTAGAAGAACAACTTGAAGAAGTCAAATCTGCCCCTGTTCTTGAAGAGCAGGACATGGAGGCTTTAGAGAAGATACGAGCCCTTTTGGAAGATGATCGTTCTAGTTTGAAAGACTTGAAATGGATGTTGTAATCTTTTTGTTTTAACTCCCTTCATACGTGTCATCATGCTTTCCCCTGTTTAGTTTTTCTTTTGTCAATCAATAAAGAAGACTTTATTCTTTGCTCCTTCATTTTTTCATGTGACTGAACTTAGTGACAAGTACTAAGCTGCCTACGTACCCCGGAGAGGGATCAAGTCATCACGTAGTTCAACAGATTTTTTTTTTCATGTGTTTTTGCAAAAAGGAGGGCGCAGTGTGTAATAGTGGGTATCACCACTAATCGAACCCGAGACCTCGGCCTCAAGGGCGACATAGGCATCCAACCACTATGCCACACTCGCAATTGGTGACATAGAGTGGGATTAATTTCTCCTTATTGGTACGCTTTCAAGGGTAATGGGAAGACATCATGTACTCTTGTAGCGCTATAGTGGGCAGTTTAAACTCTTACCAAGGAGCAATCCTCGATTTTCAAGTGTAGAGGTGTTGCAAGAACTTCCCATTGATAGGATTGATTCTTGCATCATCATTGTCAATTGGCTTGTAAGCTCTAATGGTGTTTGCCCCCTGCCTGAGAGTTGGAAGTACATCATAAGTAACGGTCACATGGTTTGACCCGACAACTTCATGAAGTCTAGATCAATCTTGTTTTCTTTGGCAAGCTTCATGATTTGTTCTTTAAAGACAAAGCATTTTTGGATTGGGTGGCCAATAATGCGATGATATTTGCAGTAGTTAGGGTCATCAACTTTCCCTATGTCTTCTGGTCGCCTACATTCTGGCAATTCAATCAGTTTCAATTGCAGTAGTTGTTCTAAGATGTTTGACACATCTTCATCAGGGAATGGATATGCTTTTTGCTCACGTTCCTTAAAAGTTAGGCGACGCACTTCGTTCTTTTGCCATCCTTCAAGCTGTTTTTCATTTGCCTTCACTCCTCTTCTTGGAACCTTGACCTCGGCAGTGTTAACAACCATTGAGTCTTTGAGATTGCTTTTTGCATTCCTGTCATTCTTCCTTACTTCCTTTCTGCTTTCCTCAAGTATAGGAAGGTTTGTACTTCCATGGCTAAAGATACTCAATTCCATGTCATGCGCACGAGTTGCTAACTCTTCAAATGTTCGGGGCTTTATCCCTTGAAGGATGTAAAAAAGTCCCCAATGCATGCCTTGGATGCACATCTCTACAGCAGATATTTCAGAAAGTCTATCCTTGCAATCAAGACTCAAAGAACGCCACCGATTGATATAATCAACGACGGGCTCATCTTTCCACTGTTTGGTATTAGTAAGCTCCATCATGCCTACCATGCGCCGTGTGCTATAGAATCGGTTAAGGAACTCCTTTTCAAGTTGTTCCCAATTATCGATTGACTCGGGTTCTAAGTCTGTATACCAATCAAAGGCATTCCCCTTTAGTGAACGGACAAACTGCTTTACAAAAAGGCCTCCTTGAGTCCCTGCATTCTCACAAGTTTCTACAAAGTGGGCAATGTGTTGCTTAGGATTTCCTTTGCCATCAAACTGTAAGAACTTGGGGGGTTGATACCCATTTGGCATTTTCATGTTGTCGATGCGCTTTGTGTAGGGTTTTGAATATGTGAGAGAACTTGTAGAAGAACCTCCATATTGTGCTCGAATGGTATTTGTTATCATGTTTTGTAATTGTTGGACTGACAACGAAGCAACCGAAGTAGATTGTTCTCGTCGGAGAGTGTTTTCAATTTCTCTCCCTTCGTCATCCTTCGCAGATGTGAATTTATGACCATGGCTTGATTCACCAAGATCTTGTACTTCGAGTTTGTTCATTAAAATTGCAATTTGGAGGTCCTTATCTTCAAGTGCTTTTGTGAGAAGGACAACCCTTTGTTCCATTTCAGCTATCTTTTCTTCCATGGTAGAGGTGTTGGTCATCATGACTGACACAACTTCCCAAGATGATGGAGAAGAAAGTGATTTGAAGTGAGCATGTGAAATCTCATCTTTTGGGTTCCCTTTGATGGGAAAGAAATCGTGCGACCAATTTCTTGTGAAGGAAGAAGGGCATTTGCCCCCATACTTGAGGTGTTCCAAGGTGGAGATGTCCTTATTGATGACCTTGTTTCTTGTAAGAGGGTCTAAGGAGATGATTGTCTGGACCTTGGCTTCCTTGGGTGTTTCATATTGAAGTTGATTGTTTGCTTTGGGTTGGCTACAATTGATTACACCAATGCAGTTGTTGGTGGTAGCCATACCAAGTTTAGTTGAAATAGCTATTGTTGAAGCTTGAATGTTCTTGCTAGAGGCCATTGAAGTTGGTAGCAAGATGATGAAGATTTCTTTCTTTGAAGGAGAATGAGATGAGAGGCAGAGAGGTCCCACCGGACGTGCCAGAATATGTGGACGACTAAATTTCTTGTTCGAAATAAATCAAACAAGTAAAATAGTTTCACAAATGCGAATTTGTATTGATGATTGTGTGGTTCAATTCTCTGTAATTACAAAAGAGTGATCCTCTGATTCGATCTCCTTAAAAGACTTGTTGATTGGATTTGTGGTAATGTGATTTTGCCTTGAACACAAAATATCCTTCAATTTGGTTGAGAGATGGATCGAAGATTGCTGAAACGGAATTACAATGAATCTCTGGCTATGAGCTTGTTAGAAATCCTTTGTTCTTCACGTTGTTCGTGTTCTTCGTCTTCGAAGGTTTGTGGTGGAAGTTCTTCGGGGCTTTAAAATCTTGAATCCGTAGAGCTTCACTGATTTGTGATTTGTTGATGTTTCTGAAGGCTTTTGAGCTTGATTCCAGCAAACTTTAGGATCTAGGCAGATAGTTTGGATGATTCTGCTTCGAGTGTTCTTCGGTTTTGAGGTTGAAGTTCTTGAAGGCTTTGAGGCTTGATTTCTGCAGAGCTTCTGTACTTCTGATGCTTCTGAATCTTCTTTGATGCTGCTTGTGCTTCAGATGGCTTCGTCCCTCTCAAATGCCTTAGGAAGGCTTCTATTTATAGGAGTTTGGGGGTGGGTGAGCGACACGTGGCGGAGCCTGATTGGTGACACATGTCACAGCCTGATTGGTCCACCTATGTCATCGCTTACACGCACTGGATTGCTTGTGTCATTGCTTACACGTGCTAGACTGCTTGTGTCATCACTTACACGCGCTGATGTGTGATTGGTTTTTGCATGACACTTGGCAAATTTCTGTTGGTTTCTAAGTAGTGATAGCAAAACCTAACAGCAATACGTGGCGCTTTGTAATTAGCTATATTTTGTGGACTTGGTAGTGTGACGTGTCAGCTTGTGATAAGTCGGGAATTTTCCCTCTCAACAATATTTTGGGAGGATTAAAACTAACAATAGTGTTTAAACATTAAAAAGTTTTAAGGGGACCAAGTAGCATTTTTGTAAGGGCTATACTTGTAAAGATGTTATACCAATACCATATGGAGAAATAAATGAATTTTAAGAAGTTTGGCTGGTCTACATGTACAAGTGGCTCCACTGCTAAATGTGAGTTTTGAATATAACTTTTTGCTAAAAATTTATTTGTTAAAAGTTGGTTAAAGTAGAGTGTTTTTTTTTTTTTTTAGAAAGGTTAAAGTAAAGTTGTAATTAGAAAAAGTGAAAATTTTAAAACTGCATATATTAACAAGTGAGCTAAAAAAACACTTTGAAAAATAATAATAAAAAGCAGTTGCCAAACCGACATAACTTAGCAACATAAAGATTTTAATGTGTGGGATGGTGTTGGTTCTTTGAAAGAGGTCCACCATTAACTTTATTTTTTTATTATACACTAATCATAATAAATTATATTAAAGAAATGCTTAATCTACTACAAATTTTATTAGAAAAAACTTTATTTGAGACCCTTTAAACAGCCAAATCCATGCTTTAGAATTTAGAAACTTCCTAACGGAGGCGTTTTGACGGAAATTAATGAAAGAATTAAATTGAATAAATTTGAAAGTTGGAAGAGTACTTAATAGAAGAAAAATAAAATTAGGGGACTAAAAGTTTTAATGTGTGGGATGGTGTTAGTTCTATGAAAGTGGTCCACCATTGACGTTATTTTTTATTATAAACTAATTGTGGGAAGAATTTTCGTTCTTGCCCGCACAAGCTGTTTGTCCACTTTGGGAAGCCAAGTCCGCACGGTGGGGCATGTGTTGTAGTGGTAGAGGCGTGCCTTGCACAGGTCAGTAAAACCGTGCAGGTGTCAGTCGGGTGTCGTACCTCACACACCCCCCACCCCAAAGCGGACAATACTTCTGATGGGCACTGCCCTCAAAAGCACCTTTTTGTGGGGAGAATTTTTGTTCTTGCCCGCATAAGCAGTTTGTCCGCTTTGGGACAAGCCCGCACGATTTTGTTCTCAATACCAAGTATGGGAAGACTTTGAGTGCAGTCCCACAAGCTGTTTGTCCGCTTTGGGGAGCCAAGTCTGCACGGTTTAAAAAATTATTATTTATTAAGAGAATGATGGAATGCTTGGATTAGATATAATAATGCTTAGTGGATTTTGGTTCATAATATTTCTCTTTCTTTATAAATATTGCGTTTTTGTTTTGTGTAGAATCTTGGCTACATAAAGGAGTGTAATCAAGGATTAAATAGATTTTTGTTGAGTTTGTGTACTGGCCTTAACTTTTGCATGAGCATGGGGAAGCTAGATTACAACAAGTACTAGCTCAAAAATACTGTAATTAAATCTTCCATTGATCCCTAAACAAACATTAATTAACATAATTCAATGGAAAACTCGAATTTGGCATAAAAAATATTGTCAAGTTGAGATGATCCTCCTTGTTCCATGTGATATTGCTTGTGCTCAAGTAAATTTTGTGTCCAGCTGAACATTAATGGAACCGCGTTAACAGCTTGTACTTTCTTTACAATTCGTAGCTAATGTTTAGTACGGAGAATCCTCCTTTTGTTTCAGATTTCCAAGCATTCAATTGAATCTGCCTAGTCCAATAGAATCTCGTAAAAAAACAATTATCAAGAACATGTACAATTGATTCATTAATTATAGAACAACCAGTAGGG
Source organism: Notholithocarpus densiflorus (assembly GCA_030021035.2). Taxonomy (NCBI): domain Eukaryota; kingdom Viridiplantae; phylum Streptophyta; class Magnoliopsida; order Fagales; family Fagaceae; genus Notholithocarpus; species Notholithocarpus densiflorus. The sequence continues at coordinate 98,823 of JARYZH020000618.1, forward strand.
AGGTTTAAGCCTATTGACCCTGATAGTTCACAAACCGGGACACTATTGTGTAAGCTTAGCCAAAGGAAAAAATGGATTCCGGACGTTGTTTGAGTTTCCAAACCCAACTCCCATCCAAGATAGTGAGATTCAAAAGTTTGTTTTCCACCTCCCTTCGTTGCTAGTCGGTTAGTGCAAAAGTTTGTTTCCCAATATATACATACCTTATCCATACTCTCCAGGCAGGCTTCATGTAGCTAGAAGCAACTACATATGCTCATGGTCATCATATATGCAAGTATTGAGGAGAAAATGGGCAAATGCCATTTTCAAAAAAAAAATCTAGCATTTTGCCCATTTTCTCAAACTAATTAGGGAAATGACCCTCTTTTGAAACTCGATTTTCTCAAAATCAAGTTAATCCCTATAGTGGCGTTTTTAAGGAGTTTATAGTGACGTTTTAAGAACCAGTGGCGTAACTCGAGTTATAGGTAAAAAAAGAGAAAAAATTGCATGTAACTCAAGTTCATGGAGCTCGAGTTCCAAAACGCCACTATAGGTCCTTAAAACGTTACTATAGGCTCCTTAAAATGCCACTATAGAGCTCCAAAATTTTTTTTTTAAACTCGATTTTGAGAAAATCGAGTTTTAAAAGAGGGGCATTTCCCTAATTAGTTTGGGAAATGGGGCAAAATGCTAGATTTTTTTTTTTGAAAAGGGCATTTGCCCATTTTCTCCCAAGTATTGATAGACAAAAAGAGAATGCATCTCGAGGTTAATGTCCCTGTATCCTTTTTCCCATATAGGCACTGATAGCTGAGTCTTTTTTTTTTTTTTTTCTTTTTTTTTTCTTTTTTTCTTTCTTCCCCTTAGATTATTTCCAATTTCGGGAACTCTCACTAGATTTACTCTTGGGTTGCTCACCAAATCTAGGGGTTTGTTTTTGTTTTCAATCCTACTAAATTTTAGAAAATTTCTGAATTTCATAGCAAGCAATGTCATATCCTCAACATCCAAAGATTCCTCATCAAAGGACTCACTGCCCTCTTCTTGGACTGTTTCCAATACTAAGATCTTCTTAGGTTGAGGCAATATTAATTCCTAGGTTTGGAGGAAACCTATTAGTTCTTCTAATATTCCTACTCCTCATGAATTTTCTTACAATTCTATGCTCATAAGCTAGACTCCGAGGGAGGTCTACGGAGAAAAAATGGAGAATTTAACCTAAACTCCAAGTCAAGGAGAAAAAAGAGAGAGAGAGAGAGAATTTATAGGAACCCCCCAATGGATACACTCATACACACATATATATTTATTGATTTATTTAATTCCAATGAAAACTAAAACACCTAAAGCTACACAGCCATTTTCAATTAAAACCTCACTAACGACACCCGTTCAAGTTTCTTCGCTTTTCCTTGTGAACTTTGATAATTCAATATCAAACTTGAAATTTGCAACTCATTAAATAATATATACATGTACGGCACTGTGGTACCCAGACCCATTTGGGCCTTGGATTTTGACTCAACAGTGTAACCCATGACACCAAACCCTTTTTACCTAAGGCCCAAGCCCAAAGTAGCTACAAGCTCAGGTCTCACGCTGTCTCAAAAGTCAGTGAGTAAACAACTTTAATTAGCATACACCCGGCATCACCACTTGGGCCTTACTCGGTGAACCACCTCCCGGGCAAGAAGACAGTTGCTCAAGGATTGTTGTCTTTCGGATGCTCGACAGTGCCTTGAGAAATATTGCTGCCAGACATATGTGCTAAAATGGGAACCAATACCAATGCCACTCCTACCACACCCCACTCCCAACTAAAACACCCACTTTGAGTTAACGACATTGGACCTCCTATTGCACTAACCATGAAGTAATCATAATCTCTCCACTAATTTTTGGCTATAAATATGAGAAGCTAGGGAGAAAAAAGGGGTGGGGGAGAGTCCAGAAGAAACTAGGAATAGAGGGAATTGAGAAAGCAATAGGAGAATAGTAGTAGTGAGAGCAAAGAACTCCCAAGGAGAGATTGCTTTGTTGAGTTTTTGTGTTAGGAGCTACCCAAGGTAGGAAATCCAAAGCTCACACTACAAATAGATTGTGAACCCAAGTGAGAACCGGCCCATAATCCTCGCTTTTGGCGCACACAATATATTTTTATATATGTGTGTGTGTGTTTTGTAATTATAAAGGTCATTATAAATTTAATATTAATTTGCTTGCTTATTTTTTATTATTTTCTAATATATATGCTTCGGTGGATGGAGTATTTTTTTTGTAATATCAATTGGTTTGGTTATATTTTAGCATTTCTAACAGAAACCATTTGGGCTTGAACATGACTCATTTGTTAAATAAGCCAACAAAAACCATATTTTTCTAGTTGAGCCCAATCTGTTCATAAACATCTCTATTTATTTATAGCTCTAGTGGTTGGAGTTTTTTTGATGGTGCAGATGCAACATCAAATAAATAAAAAAATTTATAAAGATAATTTTATTGAAAACAAAAGAAATTACAAAGTATGTAAATCCTCAATTACTAACAGATAAATAAATGGGAATACAGATACTCTGTACCACTTTTTGTGTTCTACTTTATATTCCACCAATTACAATTTGTCATATATATATATTTTTTTTTTCCATTTTAAACTTTGGCTATATTTTAAAAGAAAAGTTAAACAAATACATAACAAGTTATAATTGGTGGAATGTGAAGTGGAACATAAACAGTGGTACAGAGGATTTATATTACATAAATGAAGGACATTTTTCCATCCAAATACAAGTTTTAGATTTAGGGAAAAAAAAACACATAATTAACTAAGTAATGTGCACGCTTGTTGGCCCTTGTACCACATAAACATGCCATCCAAAATCCAATTACTCCTAGATGAAGTAAGCTGGCCTTTTACATCCTCAATAAGGTTACGGCCCATGAAGAATTGAGTTTTACATTAACAAAATAAACTGTACATTAATAGACATTGCAAAAAGAAGTGAATGGGCCAGACTGGAAAGGTGATGAGAGTCCAATTATTATTGTCTTGAGTAAATCTAATCTATTTTCATGTGCTCTTGAACAAGAAAGACTTTCGAAAAATTTTACTTAACCCAATCAAAGAAGAATCTGAATTGGATAATTAAGAAATTGAAATGCAACTGCTCTTCGGTTATAATTATATAGACAGTGTATCATGTTGCAGACATATATGCTTGTATAATGTGCGTAAACAATGGCCTTTAAGAAGTTCATTTCATTAGTTCTCTTTCTTCATTTTGATGCTAAGTCATTATAAATTTAATGTTAATTTGCTTGTTTATTTATGTTTACTATTTTCTATTATACTTTGGTGGAAGGACTATTAATTTTGTAATATCAATTAGTCTAGTTATATTTTATTATTTCTACTTTCACAATAATTATTTAAATTTTTAGTAAGTACTAGTAGTTATAAACTTGTCATGAATTTCAATTTTTATTTATATAATTATAATTATAAATTATTTATGAAATCAGTGGTTCGGCTATTGATCCAACCCTAATTGAAAAAGAAAATCGGGCCTTTTCCAATTCGTTTTCCAACCTGATTTATTTTTTAAAAAGGATGAAGACCAAAAAAAAATAAAACTTCTAGTGTGCGCATTTTGTCAATACTTGTCAACTCTTATAATAAATTATTCTGACTGAATGGTGCCTTTTTTGGCTAGATCCATGTTGAAAGTCCAAAAACTTGGAACGTGACCTCAAAAATGAACTGGGGATTGGAAGCTATCACTTTTCAAGTTTTGTCAAAGTAGCAATGTGAACAAGTTGAGTCTAAGTGATCAAGTTTAGTATTAAAAATTCTGGATTATTCAATAATTTTACCTTGAACATAAGTTGGGCTAGAACTAATCACCAAACTAAATTACACATTCAATAATTTGATATTTTTTTTTCTTGTTGAACAAATTTAATCTTGTTTACAAGTTACTTGATTATTTTATTCTTCTCCCATATTTAATAAACACTAAAACTAAAATATTTTAGTCATTCAAAAATCTATTCTAATAATTAATAACTAAATTCTATTTGAAATTCTATTATTTAAATTAATTAGATAAAATAATTTTATTTATGCACTTATAGAAGCACTAACGTTAGGTGTGCAAAATTAAAATTAACATTAGGACTCTAAATCGAGTAAAAAAAAAAAAAAAACATTAGGACTCTAAACATTTAATTTTAAATCTTGAGCTTGAACTCATCACCAAACTAAATTACACATTTAATAGTTTGATCCATTTTCTTGTTAAACAAACTTCAACTTGTTTACGAGTTGTTTGATTAATCTATTCTTCTGACATACAATAAATACTAGAACTAAAATATTTTAGTCATTCACAAATCTATTCTCATAATTAATAACTAAATTCTATTCAAAATTATATCATTTAGTTAATTAGATGAAATCATTTTTGTTTATGCACTTATAAAATTTAGATTTACCAACCTTGTAATTAATTTTAAAAATTTTATAAACTTTTACAACAAAATAGAATTTATATCATCAATAAATTAAAAATAATAATTTGATATCTTATAAAATTATTTACAAACTTACACAATTTTGTCATGTTTTTAAAATTAAAAGCTAGTATTAATTTATTGAGTTTTCGATTATGCCGCTACCTTATTTTCGGGAGCATTTTTTTTTTTTTGATACAAGATAAACTTCTACTCTAGTTTAATCTAAGTGTATATGTGTGTGAAGCTTTCTCTTGGAGACTTGAACCCCGGCCCTTGCCCTCCACACCCCACAAGTACTTACACTTGTAGAATGACCATTGCACCAAGGGTGTGCGGTGGTATTTTCGGGAGCATTTAAACTTTTAATTTTTGAAAACTTTATTTAAGGGTAATTTTGGAACTTGTATCTTTTAAATTAAGAAACAAGACAATAAATGGTGCTTCCTTAAAAAGTTGCGTTTTCTAAACGTTATTAACAATTTGGGACGGAGGTAGTATTAATTAACTAAGTAATTAATGTGCATGTTTGTTTGCTTTGTACCACATAAACATGCAATGCAATTCCAATTACTATTACTACTACATGAAGTAAGCTGGCCTTTTAGATCCTCAATAAGGTCACCATGGGGAGTTAGGTTTGACATTTTCAAAATAAACTGTACATTAATAGACATGGCAAAGAGAAAGACTTTGAAAATTTTACTTAACCCAATCAAAGAAGACTTTGAATGAGATAATTAATTAGAAAATGAAAGGCAGCTGCTCTTCGGTTATATATACAATATATCATGTTGCAGACTTATATGCTTTTATGTGTGAAAACAATGGCCTTTAAGAAGTTCATTTCAATGGTTCTCTTCATTTTGATTCTTCTCTTTGCCTCAAAAGTGGAAGGAAGTGGAGGAACTGAGACTTCTCGGCTTGGTGTACCAAGTAATTAATCTGCCCTTATTCTTGATTTTTATAGTCTGTTTTTAATGTTTCAGAAAACGATAAAGTTGAATTGAAATAATTACATTATACTACTAACTCCACGTATAGCTTATACTCTTTCCTCCCTAGACCTCTAAGCATTTTATGCATAAGGAGGTGCTAATTAAACTACAAGGCTATTGGTACTATAAGGCTATATAAAGCTATATTTTTTTGATGAACAAGCTATATAAAGCTATATTATTAGTGAATGGAAGCGTGAAGTTGGATAAACCACACTTAGCTTTATCTCTTGTGTGAATGTTTTAATTCTTATTTTATGTGAATGTGCACCACACTTAACTTATCTCTTGTGTGAATGTTTTAATTCTTATTTTTTGTGAATGTGCACCACACTTAACCTTATCTCTTGTGTGAATGTTTTAATTCTTATTTTATGTGAATGTGCTTTGATTCGTTAGTCCTAAATTCTAGTAAATTTGTAAGAGGGTTGGCATGCATATAAATATATATATATTTTATTGATACGATAGAATTTCAATTTATGACATCCACTTTGTTAAAGTTGTTGTGTGATTGTATGACAATTGAATGATAAACGGAAGTATGAAAAAGATAATACACACATGGTTCGGCCTAACAGCTTATGTTCACAGTATGAAAGTCTTAGATGACTACATATTATATTAAGTACTTGTGTTACAATGAACCTAATGTAGGATTTATATATTAGAGAATACTTAACTGAGGCTAGACTAATCATTGACTAACCTAAAGTTAAATTAATTATCTAAAAATACACGAACCTACAATTAATTTGGACCTCTTGGACCATAATATATCTAACATGATCTATTATATATTTTACAATACTTTATATATGGACAGGTGAGAGTAAACTAAATGGACCCCCTGTCGGCTACAATTACCGTAAAAATTCCAACAGCCATCCTTGAGAACTTCTTTTGTGTTGCTCTGCTAGCTGTATCTGAAGGAGTCTGAGAAGAATTTCGGCTTCCACTGCATGGTGGTTTATACTTTATAATAACTAATAAGCTTCAACCCTTTACTACATGCAATTGCTGTTCCCTCCTTTTTTTTCATGTAATTTGGTATATGATTATACTGGCAGTGAAACACGTCCAGTGCATATTAATATAATAATATTATCGTACTACATTTTGTAGGACCTTTGAAATTATTGTATGAGTCCAGTATGTGTTACTGATTAGAAAATTAAGTTCGAAATTCTCATAACTCAATTGATACTTCATGCATGGATGTTCAGAGGAGAGGAGCTCGAGCTGCAGGGCAGCATTTAATGCATATATTTCTAACTATCAATAAAATAATAATTAGAAAAAGTATAAAAAAAAATTATGGTTTAAGGATATTGAAATATTTTTGTAAAGTTGATTCTCAATTCGACTTTCTCTCATCTTTAATAGCTTAATCCATCCTGCGGGTTCTAAATGCCATATACTTTTGAATTTGGGGTGGAAAATAAGTTGTGGAGCGAGGGGCTGTGTTAGGATTTTAGATCCCAGTTGTCTTAGATTTTATCAAATTTTAACCCAATAATTAATTAGATTAATTATGCAATAGATCTGAATCAATTAAATGTCAAACAAGCATAGATCACATGAACACCAAGAATGATGACCCAGGAAAACTTTTGAAACTGTGGTTTCAAAGTAAAAAACCTGGGAGGATTTAACCTAAACAATTCTCAAGGCAACATTTCACTAATAGAATTGAAGTTTATACAATAAACTTAACCCTAAATCTACTGCTACCTCATGTAATACTTACTGGCGTGACCACACGTAGCTCCAAATCCACGGACTCTTATACTGTGAAACTGTTGCACACAAACGCACCTGTTTGTGACTTTGAGTCTCCACATTGTGGTTGATTTGATTTCAGCAACTTTCTTCTAAAGCTAGATCTGTTGTTTGCACAAGGTCTCTAGTTGTGGCTTCAAAAGGGTTTGGAAAACTCCAGATACGTGTACAAAACACTCCCCCTTCAACTCTATAAAACGTGCTCTAAGGTTTTCATTTAAATATCCTTAAGATCCATCAAAACCCTAGATCCAATGGCTAAGAAAGAATGTGAGATTTTAGATCTGCAAGAATCTCAATTGGCCGAGATAAGTGAGACCGTTTCTGCACTTATCTTTTCTTATTTCCTTGAGTCTTCAATTGTGCAGATCTTTATTTGTCTTGTTTCTAAATATTTCTAGACTAAACACTAGACAAAAACTAAGTTCTAAAGGTTACAATTTATTCATGGTTGTCAACCTAAAAATATAGACTTTATAGACTGCATCCCCAATCTTCTCATTTTCTAGCTATCATTCATGATTATCTTCTATAAAATATTTAAATGTCAAGTTTTTATTTTATTAACATTTGATTAACACAAAATTTTGTAATACATATATATTAGAAAAATGAGAATTTATGATCAAATGATAGAATTTTTAAATATTTATTTATTAAAAAGTTATTGAATGGTGTAACATGAAAATAATTAACACTAACTCGATTTCATCATTTTCATCACACACACATATATATTGTTATAAAAAAATATTTATTTTCAACAAAAAACAAATTACAACTAAAAGAAGAAATTCGACGGCGGAAAGAATTGCAAAACTATTTCACAAGTTAGCACATACTCAAATAGATGTGAATCCCATGTGGCAATACTGATTTGTCATAATTACTCTCAATTTGATTTGTCTGTTCTTTTTTTTTTTTTAGGTGATTTGTCTGTTCATTGAATATGTCATTTCGAGAAATTTAAATAACACTTTGTTTATCACAATAAATCAAAGTGACTCCAAAAATAAAGACTCCCATGTCCTTGAGAAGAGAGCGCAACCAAATGAGTTCAATAATGGTGTTAGCCAAGCATGGTATTTAACCTCAATAATAGATCAGGAAACAGCAATTTGCTTATTCACTCACCATGAAATCAATACATCCCCTAGCAAGAAGTAATATTCAGTGGTGGAACGACGATAAGTGAGGTTTCCTAACTAATCAGCATTATAATAGGCACATTGTACTAAATCATTGGTTGATGAAGAGAAGAAAAGCCTACGAAAAATGTATGCCATTTTGATCATAGTGTAGGATGTAGAAAACAATAGCATAGTCCATAGTGAACAGAGCATGGGGAAGACACAAACTGACTATCGAGGTGCACAACATAAAAAATGTAAAGACGGGTGACTGTTTAGTACACAAGACTGCCAACTAATTTTCTATAGAGATTAACATCAAGAAGAATCTCGCCATCCGTGACAAGAAGCTTGATATTGGAATTAAGAGGGGTGTCACTGTCACAAACTTACAATCAATGAGACTCACACAAAAGGTGTGATCATAGACATGTTTTTCTTAAGAGAGATGATAGCGGCCGTCATCAGAGGTGATCTCGAGACCAAAAAAGTTGCTAAGAGTGCCTAGATCTTTCATGTCGAAGTGGTGGCTGAGTGATCATTTAAGTTCCTCAATTCGTACAAGATCAACTCCATTAATGATGATGCCATCAGCATATCATAGTAAAGGAGTACACCCTTATCTGCGAGATGGAGAAAGCAAGTTGAGTCATTAGGACTAGAGGAGTTTGAGCTGTGAATTAAATTGTAGCACTGAATTTGGTACACCAAGCCAAAGGGGCTCATTTGAGGCCATAAAAGGATTTGCAAAGATAACAGATGATATGAGGTGGCAGCTAACACTAGTGTTAATTTAAACATTAAAAAATATATTTTGGGAGGATTAAAACTAACAATAGTGTTTAAACATTAAAAAGTTTTAAGGGGGCCAAGTAGTATTTGTGTAAGGGCTATACTTGTTATACCATTACCATATGGATAAATAAATAAATTTTAAGAAGTTTGGCTGGTCTACATGTACATGTGGCTCCACTGCTGAATGGGAGTTTTGAATATAACTTTTTTCTAAAAATTTATTTCTTAAAAGTTGGTTAAAGTAGAGTTCTATTTTTTATTAGAAAGTGGTTAAAGTAAAGTTGTAATTAGAAAAGGCGAAAATTTTTAAACGGCATATATCAACAAGTGAGCTAAAAAAAAACTTTGAAAAATAATAATAAAAAAGTTTTTAATGTGTAGGATGGTGTTAGTTCTTTGAAAGAGGTCCACCATTGACTTTATTTTTTT